>JACEEZ010019011.1:80000-105000 GCA_016584305.1 Chionoecetes opilio
CTGTCAGCCGCAGCCGGGCCGAGGCGGGCTACAATTACGTAAAAAAACAGTAACATGCAAGGGAATATTGCAGGGACGCGCTTCTATAAGGGACACGCTTATAGGGTTGCATGAAGCTGCCTTGCACCGCCCAATAATATTTGTTCTTGTTAGCGAACATGAAGTGGATGTTATAGAGAAATTTTTATCAATTTTCAACAATATAGTGATGCAAACGTCCCGCTTGATTTTTCGGCAGCATAAGTAACCTTCATTAAACATAGCGAATACATCAGCTGTTTTTTTTATATCATGAAGGGTTTAGCGTCAAAAATAAGTAAGTAAATTAAATGATCAAATATAATACAATATAAAAATCTAAAACCCTTCATTTTAATCATAACCATAATCATAATATACATAACCATAACCATAACCATAATCATTTAATCATAACCATAACCATAATCATAACCATAACCATAATCATAACCATAACCATAATCATTTAATCATAATCTTATTGCTATTTCAGAGGCAATCGATATTACAAAGACTTCCTCTGAGTGTAGGTCAGCGGGAATCATAAAGATAACATTTCGGCCAGGCAGGACTCGGTATGGACACAACACTGATTGGCGGTGCTGTGGCTCGTGACGTCCAGTGGCCACACACAGGTTACTCCAGCCTGAATCTTTGGTGAGCAGAAGTATATTCTTATTTACGTGAACGGCAATACGTAGTCGTTTCAGCAGCGTTTAAGTGATTGAAAATGCAATCAACAGTATTAAATGTTTCGAAATATCTTTTATTTTTTCTTCTTTCCCAATACCACATTTTTAAGATCCCCCGTGTCGCTGGCGTAATGATCTAGAGTCTAGACCACAAATCATAATTAGTTACCGGTCGACAGAATACATTTTCGCGTCTGTTATTGCTCGTTTTATTACTACAATACCCATTTCCGTTTTGATTTGTTTTTCTTTCCCATTATTGATTGTATGGGTATTAGGTTTCTTGTGACATGCTTCTCTTGTGACAGTTTCATTGACATGCTTTTTGACTATAGCGAGAAGTGACGCGTAATGAGTAACAATATCAATCATTGGGGGCATACGCCGAAGGGCGCGTCGCCTCGCATACCCTACGACGTCACTCTCGGGGGTCACCACGCGCGAGTCTCCAAGCAGGCTCCTTTCCCATACCAAGCAGCTCTCGACAAGTAACATCAACTTGCCCCAGCCACGAGCCTTGTGGACGCCCCCCTGGCCACCTCCACGCCGGATTGTCTTACAGATACAACCCGGTGGGAAGGATCGGTTTCAGGGTAGCGTGCCACATACCCATATAGCCGAAGTTGGCGTTGACGAACTATGCAGGTAATATGTCTCGATTCAGTCTCACGGTGCAATCGCTGATTTGACACATAATCATCCCAGCGATACCCCATGATTCTGCGAAAACACTTATTACCAAAGGCATCGATTCGTCTCTTCAAGTCGCTATTTAGTGTCCATGTCTCACAACCATAGAGTAAGACAGGGATCACAAGCGACTTGAAGATCTGGATCTTTGTCCTCCTGCTCAGATACCGACAATGTCAAATACTATTACTGAGCGAGTCCATAACACCGTGGGCTATGCCAATCCGCCGTAAGACTTCTTGACGTGACCCGCCGTCATTATGGACTGCGCTACCAAGGTATGTAAAACTTTTCAAGATCTCAATGTCCTCGCCGCACGCATGAACAGACTGTACTGTCCAAGCACCTAGACCTTGTTCTTAAGCCAGGAGACCTCAAGTCCCAAAGGCTTTGCCTCCTCGTGCAGCGCCTCGAGAGCCATCACCAGGACCTCCAGCGACTCAGCAAAGATTACTGCATCATCGACATCAGTGAGTGATCTTGGTTTTGCCGAGGGATGCTCCACAATCACTTTGATCTACATCTTTGCCCAATACCCAGTCCATACAAGTGTTGAAAAGTGATGGGGCAAGGACGCACCCTTGCCTCACTCCTGTATTAACAGAAAAGAAGCTGGATACACCTTCCCCACACTTCACAGAACTCTCATTCCTAGAGTACAGACCAGTCATCAAGCCAATAGTCCTTGCAGGAATCCCGCGAAATCGCAAAAGATCCCAGAGTGACTGACGATGCACTGAGTCAAACGCCTTCTTGGGATCAACATAGGCTGCAAGCATCCCCTGTCGAAACTCACGTCGGCGTTCCACCAGGACACGAAACGCTAGGATACGGTCCGTTGTTGACTTACCAGGCGTGAAACCAGACTGCCGAGGTCTCTGATGCTTCAGCAGATGATTGCGGATCCGTGTCAGCGATAGATGGGTAAGCACCTTGCCTGGCACGCTGAGCAATGTAAACCGCGGTAATTGTTACAGTCCTGACGGTCCCCTTTCCCTTTCCAGATAGGGACGACCAGTCCCCTTTTCCAGTCAGGAGGAATGGTACCCGATTTCCACACGACAGTCAGGACAGCATGCAACCCGCGGATCATGGCCTCACCCCCAGCTTTGAGGAGTTCTGCACTGATATTACAAACAACAGCTGCCTTTCCACCCCTCAACTTTGCTACAGCCTCTCTGACTTCGTCAAGAGAGGGTGCGGTTTCGTCAATGGGAGGATCGGCATCCACTGCCTGTAACCCAGTGGTGTGAAACTGCTCAATTGGAGGGTCCACCGTGAATAACTTCCCAAAGTACTACTCAGCCCAACGAGCCATCTGCCCACCCATGTCCGACACGAGGCGCCCATCTGCTGCTCGAATAGCACTCGCCCGAGATGGAGACTTGGAATGGAGCTTCTTCAGGGCTCGGTAGGCGGGTCGGAGGTCATTAGCGTTCAAATGGCCCTGGACATCCTCAGCGAGGCTCCTGACATATCTTTCCTTGTCTCTCCCCAGGAGGTTTCTAGTCCGGCGTGACAGAGCCCTGTGCTGGTCGTGGTTCCCAGCTAGCCTGACAGCGCGACTCTCCTCGATTTTCTCCAGGGTCTCCGTCGAGACAAAACCACGCCTTGACCTCGGGCGCTCCCCAATACACTCTTTGGCAGCCTGTAGAGTTTTACGTTTGAAGGTGTATACCACAGTTCTACTGGATCCTCGAGAACACCGAGCACATCAAACCGATTTGAGACTGCCATTGCATACTCATGGGCACATGTCAAGTCCTTCAGTTTCTCAAGAAGAAACAAGAGGAACAATAAAGTAACGTTAAATCTTACGATGTTTCGTAAAATCTGGTAACTGTGAATGATATCACATAAACCCATGACGGTTTACCTACGGTTTATCTCTTCATCGACGGTTTACCTAGTCATCCATCATGTTTTGCGTCGTGTGTATAGCTATTAAAATGAAGGGAAGACTTCCTTAGCCGGGGGTTGTGTCCCTTCTCCCGGGGTGGTGGCCTGGCACCTGCCGCGGCGGGGAGCTAAAAGGGTGCAAACCCATGATTCCCAAACCCGGCTTCGGCCAACAACCGCTAAGAAATCAAACAAAAGTCTGAGACAAAATAAAATGCAGATATGGAGACGGGACCGTATATGAGTGTAGCTCAGGCCCTGTAAAATACAACTAGATAAAAACAACTACGTAACACACACACACACACTAACACACACACACACATACACACACACACACACACACACACACATACACACACACGCACACACACACACACACACACACCTTACACGCCCGCTGGTCCACTGGATAAGAGCATTACGCGCCATTCTTTTTCTGTATCTTTTGTATACTTGTCCTTGTCCTCTTTGTTGCCCCCCCCTTTTCTCAATAAACTTGTAACTTGTAAATTTGCGGTTCACTAGTTTGAATCTCCGCTCGCTCTCGGGTATTTTTCACTGACTAATTTGGGTGGTAACTATCCCTTTGAGCAAGGGTATGGGGTCTGTGGTGTGTGAGGTCCCAGTATTACCTAAAGATCGGTCGTTATGAACTCCAAGCTCGTTTCGAGAGGGTAAAACTAGCGATCGCGAGTCCAACTCTCTAGGACAAGACCATGGGTGAATTGGAGCAGTCAACAACTCCGTCTTTGTTCTTGGTATGCTCAAATTTTCTTTTACATTTTTACTGATAAACATTTAATGGATAACCAGTTAGCAAGTCTACTGTTCGGCATCAAAACCTTTCAAGCCTTATTGTCTGTCACAAGAAAGTCTCTCTCGCCCATCAAGTGAGGACCAAGTTACCCTCTTGATGGATCATAATGATAATAGGAATATTAAAGGTGTCAGGAAGGAAGGAAGAGAAGGAATAGGAGCCACACCATGCTGTTTTTATCACTAGTCATAGTCTCTTGTGTCTCATGCATTTCGGTCTCTCTATCTCTTTCTCTCGATTACCTAACACATCCACATCCAAACATCCATTACCAAACATCTACCAACACCATCAATATCGCTCATGTAAATGTGTATTTAGAATGAACTTGATTAAAGATTATAATATTTCGCTGTTATGATCTACAATAACAGTACTATTGTGTTAATTTGCTACAGGTGTTAAACAGGCAGCCTGTAGAGTTTCACGTTGGATTCGTAATATATGGCGCCTGGTGACATTAGTGCAGTGGCGACTATAGTGTCAATTGACGGTACATTAATTTCCCAAGATGTTGTTTCCAGCAAATAGCGAATATGGAAATTTTTCGAGAAATTACTATAGTCTTAAATGGTCGGCCATCATGGTGTTTCATGTCTTATCAGCAATACGAGAAGCTCCTGGACGTCTTATCCGCTGACTGTAGTGCGCATGCGCCAGTTCTCCCCACACTGAGCCAAGGCGGTCCTGGTCGCTCTCCTGGCCCAGTCCAGCCCGTCCCAATCCGGTCTAGCCTGCCTGGCGAAAACAGAGTCCGCCCCGGACTGAGCTAGTCTGGACCGGGCTAAAACGGTCGCGAAAACGCGCTAATACTCGTACGCGGGACCAAATTTGTGTCGGGGCGGAAGCAGTTCATTACAAGTTGCCTATTCTACATTATTCTTATATTTAGTTACGAACTACCAAGCATTCAGCAGCTACTGTCAAGTACTCTTATAGTATATGTATTTAGGTTTACACAATATGGAAATAATTTTTGACCATTAATAGACACAATATAACAGAATTCTTGTTGGGAAAAAACACGCAAACAAAAAAAACCCACTGACGATGACTTAGGATGGACTGACTGATCGAAGTAAAACGTATATATAAATATTGTAAATAAGTCTGCAGCAAAGTGAAACCAAGCTGAATAAATGACAATAGCTTGTTATCGTATTGAAATTATACTCAAATCATGCAATGGAAACCCCTCCCACAACGCACCCTGTGCGCTTGGCCTGCCTCAGTTTTGCGACACGTACGATAATTATCGCACATGTACGATGAATTTACCTCCGGTTATCTCCTTATGAAGCTGAAAGCTTCTTTCACATTCGAAGGCACTTATTCTTGGCACTGTCCACCCTTTCTTGTTCGACAGGTATATAGGAGAACTTGTGCATTGTCTATTGGTGGCAGGTGATGGGTGATGAACGTGTGTTATGGGGTTCCAGCTGTCGCGGAAGTTGTCGTACTTATACTGATATGTTTTATTTTCTTAATCTGTTTTTCAATAATTAATGGCACGGAAAAAAAACTACCAAAAGTATATTTTTATTTTTGGAAACCATGTTTCACTTAATACAGTAACTATATTTCCGCCTGGTACTTGGTAATGGTAGGACGACTGTACAGATTCCGAGATTATCATCGAGTTGTTGGACGTTCCAATTACACATGTTTCCCAGGCATTCTCTGCTAAGGCAATTTTTTTTTTTTTTTTCTCTCTCTCTCTCTCTCTCTCTCTCTCTCTCTCTCTCTCTCTCTCTCTCTCTCTCTCTCTCTCTCTCTCTCTCTCTCTCTCTCTCTCTCTCTCTCTCTCTCTCTCTCTCTCTCTCTCTCTCTCTCTCTCTCTCTCTCTCTCTCGAGCCGTTCATCATCAATGCGTATTTCAATGCGTAATTTCAGTCTACAATTAGAATAATGCACCCTTAATTATGTCTCACTACTTTTCTCACGGCCCATTAATTAAGCTGCTTTCAATATAATGGATGTCATCTCCGTTCATATGCGATAAAACAAAATATTTATCAACATATTCATATATAGCAGTTTGTATCTCCATGTCTGCACTTTTTTTCTTTTTCTGTGAGAAAGTCTCTTTTCTTTTGATCAGTCTTTTTTGTGTTTCTGCTTTAGTTATGTTCTCCATTCCTGCCTGTCTATTGCCAAAATTTCGTTAGCACTAGTTTGATAGTTTCCCAAAAAATGGCAAGTTACGATGTAATTTTAAGTTTCGTTTTAACACCTCCAGAAATTTTGTTTGAAACACTTAGATTACGATGGCCGTTCCCTGTGTGTGTTCGTGCATGATAACAACACACATATATCTATATATATGTATATATCTATCTATCTATCTATCTATCTATCTATCTATCTATCTATCTATCTATCTATCTATCTATCTATCTATCTATCTATCTATCTATCTATCTATCTATCTATCTATCTATCTATCTATCTATCTATATATATATATATATATATATATATATATATATATATATATATATATATATATATATATCTATATATATATATATATATATATATATATATATATATATATATATAGAATTCATATATATATATATATATATATATATATATATATATATATGAATTCTTTGCAACTTATCACAGGCTTCTTGTTGCAACACTTAAGCTTCATGTCAAGTCCAGAAGATTCTCAAGAGGTAACCATACTGTTTCATCTTGAGAAGCTGAAGGACTTGACATGTGCCCATGAGTATGCAGTGGCAGTCTCAAATCGGTTTGATGTGCTCGATGCCCTCGGGTATTCTGTAGAACTGTGGGATACCTTCAAAAGTGAAATTCTCCAGGCTGCCAAGGAGTGTATTGGGGAGCGCCCAAGGTCAAGGCGTGGTTTTGTCTCGACGGAGACCCTGGGGAATATCGAGAAGAGTCGCGCTGCCAGGCTTGCTGGGAACGGGGACCAACACAGGGCTCTGTTACGCAGGACTAGAACCCTCCTGGGGAGAGACAAGGAGAGGTATGTCAAGAGCCTCGCTGAGGATGTCGAGGGCCATTTGAACGCCAATGACCCCGACACGCCTACCGAGCCCTGAAAAAGCTCCGTCCCAAGTCTCCATCTCGGGTGTCTTGAGTCTCGAGTTTCGAGTGCTATTCGAGCAGCAGATGGGCGCCTCGTGTCGGACATGGATGGGCAGATGGCTCGTTGGGCTGAGTAGTACTTTGGGAAGTTATTCACGGTGGTCCCTCCAATTAAGCAGCTTCACACCACTGGATTACGGGCAGTGGATGCCGATCCTCCCATTGACGAAACCGCACCCTCTCTTGACGAAGTCAGAGAGGCTGTACCAAAGTTCAGGGGTGGAAAGGCAGCTGGTGTCTGTAGTATCAGTGCGGAGCTCCTCAAAGCTGGGGGTGAGGCCATGATCCGCGGGTTGCATGCTGTCCTGACTGCCGTGTGGCAATCAGGTACCATTCTTCCTGATTGGAAAAGGGGGGTGGTCGTCCCTATCTGGAAAGGGAAAGGGGACTGTCAGGACTGCAACAATTACCGCGGCATTACACTGCTCAGCGTGCCAGGCAAGGTGGTTTGCCCATCTATTGCTGACACGGATTCGCAGTCATCTACCGAAGCATCAGAGACCTCAGCAGTCTGGGTTCACGCCTGGTAAGTCAACAACGGACCGTATCCTAGCGCTTCGTGTCCTGGTGGAACGCCGACGTGAGTTTCGACAGGGGATGCCTGCAGCCTATGTTGATCTCAAGAAGGCGTTTGACTCATAGTCTAAGCAATGAACGATTTAGGTTGGACAAAAATGTTATCAAAACTTTCTCACCTGAAATGACTTCATTGGTGATGTGCCTTATCAGAATAAAAACCCCACCCGAATCTACTCATGGGAAACCTCGTTTTGGCCTCAAATCCAAGATGGCCGACATTGTATGGGTGCAAAACTTAAAATGGACCAAATTTTGTAAAGAAACAACATAGAAACAATTTTAATGTGTCATTTTCAACTAAATTGAGGACCCCTATTCGTTTAGCGATAGTTATAAGATCGTTAGATATCAAGGTCATGTGTCAAGGTCAAGGTCAAAGTTAAAATTGACCGAAATTGTATCCCGAGTTATACCAAAATTATATTTATTGATGAAATATATTGGTTGTTATTGCCCTTAAGATGCTCATTAATTTACTGCAGATCTGCAGTTTTACTTTTGATGTCGGTCTGTAGAAGCAAGCACAAGGAATGAGGCAGAATGGCGAGATTATGATCAATGGATTTCATATCTGCTGTGACTGGATACATATCTCTGTGTTTTTCAGCACTCTTAATTTCATTTCGTATATAGCTGCCCACAACTTTGATTAGCGAATCCATATCCTTGGAATCGTCATTCAATTGTGTATGTGCTTCTTGAATCAACTGCTTGACATTCGAAGATAGTGTGACGATAAGTGGCTGCTACTTTGATGATGTGATTGAGACTCTGCTGCCATAATGCGCATAGAGTTGTCGCTGGAGTGATCTCTTGGAGTACACTTCACCACAACCAGCTTCCTTCTCCATGCTTTCGTTTAGTTCATTTAAAGTGACTGTCTCGTCATCGTTGTTCTCCAGGTATTCAATGACATGCATGAAGGAAGATTTCTTCTCCTCATCAACTGCTCCGCTTGGACGTCCTCGCTTCTTAGGAAGCGCTACATCAGTGGTAGTAGACGGTGCATCCAATTTCAAATTACGGGGCGACATGAAGTATTGGTAGCATCTACGATGGTAAATGGCCTCCTCTGCAGGCAGACCGTTGATGCATGAGAGTCTATGCGATATAGCATCGGCCCACTCATCTACTTTGCTTGCACGACGTTCTGCACATCTTCTTGTAATCGTCGCTTTCACCTGGAGCAGCATGACCCGACTGAATTCATAATCAGTGTTGTTTGGATGTCGCTTGATCTTTTCTTGATCAACCGACTCTCCACAGAGATAGCAGTCAGTATGGAAACAGAATTTTTGACATCAGATCTGAGTTTGTGTGCTGAGGAAGAGTCACAGTCATGTTTACGTTTGCGCATTTGCTCATATCGCCTGGTATTAGTGTGAGCTTTACGACATCTCTTATGCACATACTGCTTCTCATTGTCGTCAAATACTTGAATCGGGATAGTCTTTACTGGATTTAGTTCATTGTATTTGACACTGAAATCATTGATTGCAGCAAGGCCTTTGCGACTGACACATGCAAAATCCTTCACAGTGAATGTTATATTCCTCGCACAGTAAACAAATAGCATCCTGACTGCACACTGCCATTACGGTCCTATCTGAAACAAATATAATAATATACTGATTAGATTGAAACATACCATGGAGGATACAAAATTTCAATACAGTCAAATTAATGTGGTGAAGATGCCACACTGAGCGATTTTCCGAACTGATATGCGTCATTTGGTGAGCTTTGAGATCAAATTTTGATCAAATTCGGTAATGACCTTGACCTTAACACATAATCGTGACCTATAATGGTTCCAAAAATATCACCAAACGAATGGGAGTCCTCAAATTAGTTGAAAATGGTACCTTAAACGTCTTTCTATGTCATTTAGTTAAACATTTATGTTAATTAAATTTTTTGAGCCTGTATAATGTCGGCCATCTTGGATTTGAGGCCAAAACGAGGTTTCCCATGGGGGGATTCGGGTGGGTTTTTTTTTTCTGACGAGACCTACCACCAATGAAGACATTTCAGGTGAAAAGGCTTTGATAACATTTTTGTCCAACCTCTATGGATCATGATCAGTTCGTTGCTGCGCCTATTAGTGCATCGTGAGTCACTCTGGGATCTTCTGCGATTTCGCAGGATTCCTGCTAGGACTATTGGTTTGATGACTGGTCTGTACTCTGGAACTGAGAGTGCTGTGAAGTGTGGGGAGGTGTATCCAGCTTCTTTCCTATGAATACAGGAGTGAGGCAAGGGTGCGTCCTTGCCCCATCACTTTTCAACACTTGTATGGACTGGGTATTGGGCAAAGTTGTAGATCAAAGTGATTGTGGAGCATCCCTCGGCAACACCAATATCACTGATCTTGTTTTTGCCGATGATGCAGTAATCTTTGCTGAGTCGCTGGAGGTCCTGGTGATGGCTGTCGAGGCGCTGCACGAGGAGGCAAAGCCTTTGGGACTTGAGGTCTCCTGGCCCCGTACCAAGGTCCAGGTGTTTGGAGGCTTACTAGATGAAACAGTATAGTTTGTTCATGCGTGCGGCGAGGACATTGATATCTTGGAAAGTCTTACACACCTTGGTAGCGCAGTCCATAATGACGGAGGGTCACGTCAAGAAGTCTCACGGCGGATTTGTATAGCCCACGGTGTTATGGACTCGCTCAGCAGGAGTATTTGGCGTTGTCGGTACCTGTGCAGGAGGACAAATAACCGGATCTCAAGTCGATAGTGATCCCTGTCTTACTCTATGGTTGTTAGACATGAACACTAAATAGCGACTTGAAGAGGCGAATCAATGCGTGTCGAACATTCGAATGCGAATGATTAAGTGTCAAATCAGCGATTGCACCGTGAGACTGAATCGAGGCCTATTACCTGCATAGTCCGTCAGCGCCAACTTCAGCTATATGGGCATGTGGCATGCTACACTGAAACCGACCCTTCTCATCGGGTTGTATCTATAAGAGACAATCCGGCGTGGAAAAAGCCAAGGGGGCGCCCACAAGGCTAGTGCGTGGGGCAAGTTGATGCTTCCTGTCGAGAGTTGCTTGGTATGGGAAGGGAGCCTGCATGGAGACTCGCGCGTGGTGATCCCCAGAAGTGGCGTCGTAGGGTGGGCGGGGCGACGCGCCCCCGGCGTATGCCCCCAATGATTGATTGATTGATATTATATATATACATATAATATATATATATATATATATATATATATATATATATATATATATATATATATATATATATATATATATATATAATATATATATATATATATATATATATATATATATATATATATATATATATATATATATATATATATATATATATATTATAACACACACAAAATTATATATATAATACAGAATTATTCGTCTGCCAGGGAGCCTTGGCTCGGCAGACCGTGCCATTTCTCAATGTACTGTTGTTGTTGTTGTTGTGGTTTCCCTTATGTAACTGAATTATACTGGCAATACATTTTGAACTTGAACTTGAACTTGAAACACCGCCACGATGGTCCAGTGGATAGAGCGTTGGCACGCCATTCTGTGGTTAGCCGGTTTGAATCCTCACTCGCTCCCGAAGATTTTACACTGACAAAATCGGGCGGTTACTGTCCCCCTTGAGCAAGGGGATAGGGGTGTGTGGTGAGTGAGTTCCCAACATTACCCTAAGATGGGTCATAATTAGCTCCAAGCTCGTTCCAGGAGAGTGAAACTGGCGATCGCGTGTCCGTCTAGCGTGGACAAGACCATGGGAAAATGAATGAGTGACACACACACACAGACACACACACGCAAACACTTACACACACACACACACACGTCTGTGTATGTTTATTTACCTAATTCTAGCGTTCAGGGCCAAAAATATACTAGTGTGTGTGTGTGTGTGTGTGTGTGTGTGTGTGTGTGTGTGTGTGTGTGTGTGTGTGTGTGTGTGTGTCAATCACCCACGGTTCTTTCCACGCGAGCTAGACACGCGATTGCCAGCTAGTAGCTACCTTCTCGGAAAGAGCTTGGAGCGCATAGTTATCGATCTTTGGGTGATGTTGATGTTGATCTCTTGGGATCACAATACCACACACATCCCTTTCCCTTGTTTTAGGTCGACAGAAACCGCCCGCATTTGTCAGTGAAAAATCCCATGACCAAGCCCGAATCGTACAGGCAACAAAGGGTTACAATTAATGGTTCTAAATTTGAATGGGGGCGGGTAACGAGTGGGGTTCCACAAGGGTCTGTTTTGGGTCCATTACTATTTTTGATTTACATCAACGACTTGGATAGTGGGATTAGTAGTGATATCAGCAAGTTTGCGGATGATACTAAGGTAGGTAGGATTATTAGATCATAGTCTGATGTAAATATTTTGCAAGGAGACTTAGATAAATTAAATGAGTGGGCAGTTAGATGGCAGATGGAATTAAATTTTGATAAGTGCAGCGTTATGAATGTTGGTAGGAAAAATCCTGGTAATAGGTACACCATACGCAATGTATCGCTGAAAAAGATCAGAGGATGAGAAAGATCCGGGAGTGCGGGTAAGCTCAGACCTCCGTCCTAGGAATCAATGTATTGAGGCTAGAAATCGAGCCAACAGGGTGTTAGGATTCATTACCAGGAGTGTAAAAAGTAGAAGTGCTGAGGTTATTCTAAAGCTTTATTTGGCTCTAGTCAAACCTCACCTAGAGTCCTAGACGATGCGGTTCAGTTTTGGTCTCCGTATTACAGGATGGATATTGCCTTATTAGAATCAGTGCAGAGAAGGATGACAAAAATGATTCATGGAATGCGTAACTTTAGTTATGAGAAGAGATTGAAACTATTAAATTTACACTCACTCGAGAGGCGTAGAGTAAGGGGCGATCTGATAGAAGTTTTTAAGTGGATAAAGGGATACAATATAGGCGATGTAGGAAAAGTTCTTAAGGTTAGTAAGCAGGGTAGAACGAGAAGTAACGGATTCGAGCTGGAAAAGCGTATATTTAAAAAGGAAATTGGGAGAAACTGGTTGACAAATAGGGTGGTGAATGATTGGAATGGACTAAGTTGTCAGGTGGTCAATGCGGAGTCTATTGGGGTCTTTAAAAGGAGTCTGGATAAATTAATGAATGGGAAAGAGAGGTGGATATAGGTAGAGTTAGGTAACAGGAACTACCTCGTGTAGGTCTCACGGCCTCTTGTAACTTCCTTACTTTCTTATGTTCTTATGTTCTTATGTACAAGCGACCACTGAATGGCCAGACACGTTCTGTACCACCAACATATCTATGCAAACTGACAGACGGACAAATATCCAGACATAGAAGAGAAAAAGAGGGAAAAAACTTGAGAGGAGGAGAGGTAAAGAGTAAGAGACAAGGGAGAAGAGGGAATATGAGTTCAGGGAAGATAAGACGAAGGGGATAACATAGGTCCCCTGCATATGACAGCAAAGAATTATTAAGTCTTCCTCGAGCGGGAAGGAAGTTAAAAGAAAAGAAAAGAAAGAAAGCAAATATGTATTGCATGCATGAAGAATTCAGATGTGTTGTTCCCTCTTTGTTGCTTACTATATTTTGTTGTTTGTTGTTGTATATATTAATATATATATATATATATATATATATATATAGAAGAGAGAGAGAGAGAGAGGAGAGAGAGAGAGAGAGGAGAGAAGAGAGAGAGAGAGAGAGAGAGAGGAGAGAGAGAGAGAGAGAGAGAGAGAGAGAGAGAGAGAGAGAGAGAGAAGAGAGAGAGAGAGAGAGAGAGAGAGAGAAAAGAGAGAGAGAGGAGAGAGAGAGAGAGAGAGAGAGATTTTTAATATGTTACATAGTACTTATGTACTCTCAGTTCTGTATACACACAACCTTCCCCCCAACACACACACTGTCTCATCCCTCCGGTACTCCGTGGTGTAATAGTTAGCACGCTCGGTTAACAATCGAAAAGTCCCGGGTTCGATCCTCGGGCGGAGCGGGGAGATTGGCGGTCTCCTTAAAACCAGAGCCCCAGTCCACCCAATAGTGAATGGGGTGTTAGCCGGGTGTTTGTGACCCGCCTCCCGGGGTAGTGACTTCGGCCAACACTAAGCACTAAGGATGAATGATAAAAACAAAAATGTAGATACGGAGATGGGGCCATACGAGTGTATCTCAGGCCCTGTAAAATACAACTAGATGAATACAACTAGGTGAATACACACACACACACAGCTTTTGAGGATAGGTGGTTTAGAGGGCGTTACGCCATTCTGTGGTTCAGTGTCATATTTCCGCTTTTCAAAAGGATCTTTCACAGACAAATGCGTTCTCCCAGTTTTCTCTGTGGCATAAGATACTAAGATAGCATGCTTTTGCTGCTACCTAATAGGAGCAGTCAACAACTCTGTCATTCTGGTACAAACTCGTACGCGGGACCAAATTTGTGTCTCCAGGGGCGGAAGCAGTTCTTTACAAGTTGCCTATTCTACATTATACTTATATTTAGTTACGAACTACCAAGCATTCAGCAGTTACTGTTAAATACTCTATTTTATATGTATTTAGGTTCACACACTATGGAAATAATTTTTTGACCATTAATAGACACAATATAAAATAATTCTTGTTGGGAAAAAACACACACAAAAATCCACTGACATTGACTTAGGATGGACTAATCGAAATAAGATGTATATAGAAACATTGTAAATAAGTCTACAGCAAAGTGAAACCAAGCAGAATAAATGACAATATCTTGTTATCGTATTGAAAGTATACTCAAATCATGTAATGAAAACCCCTCCCAAGCCCCACCCTGGGCACATGTGGCCTGCCGCAATTTTGCCACACGTACGATAATTCTCGTACATTGTCAGGGCCGAGGGGGTTATCAATTAATATTACCAAACCTAAGAAATGTGGGGGAAGGAAAATCAAGGAGTATGATTACCCCGAATATATTTACACAACAATTAAATATCAAAGGCTAGCCGCCAAATAACAATGACCAAACAACGACTGCAATGATGCAGGGGTAATGTCACCCTAGAAACTCCCTCGAACGCAGCTTGAAGAGAGGTGAATTGCAGCCGCAATCGTCAGCACCGTTGAATAACTCTTCATGCAGCGGGGAGCGTTGAATGGTATGCAGGACAGTGAAGGGCCCACTGGAAGAAAGCCCACGTCTTCAGTATGGCCTTCTAGGGATGAGAACAGCAGCTTAGTAGAGGAGGTCTTGTTGGAGTGGAGAGCTATGGCTGTCTGCTTTAATCGTGGCGGCGAGGCTCCGACATCAACTTGCGTAGAGTACCCCCTTTACCCTGGGAGAGGGGCTGAAGTGTTGACGTGGAGAGTCGAGTAGCTGCGCTTGAAGCTCTGAAGCACGCGGCTTAGTGAAGGTGAAAGTGGTAATCACCGTTACCGGGACGATGGAGGTGTAGTTCAGATGTAGTTCCTCACACATGCCCCTACTAAAGCATCTGCTGTACAGCCGATGATGAAGGAGAACTGCAGCTGACCCGGAGAAAAATACAACATATTTGTAAAAGGCTGTAGTGCAGGAATCAAACAGATAACTATGGCCGGCTGAGACGGTCTGCTTCAATATTAGAGACTTGTGGTCAACTTCAAGGAAAAATTCCTTACCTCTCAAGTAGAAGTCAAACCTGTTGACGTTGAAGACGATGGCTAGGCATCCCCTTCAGATTGTAGAGTAACGTCGCTCCCGATGTAGTTGTTTCCGGATGGCGTAAGAGATGGGATGTGCACAGTCATCATGGTACTGGAAGAGCACAGCTCCCAATCCATGATTTGAAGCGTTGAAGCGCAGAATGGGTCCCGAGGCCAAAGGTTGCTTCAACTGGTCGAAAAAGTAGGTGCACATCATCCATCAACTGTAGGAGTTCCCGTATCAGCTTCCTTAACACGTCGGAGAGAGGGCCGGTGAGCTCTGAAGCCTGAGAAAAGCGTTGCTGTAGTCTATCCACAATAGACATGAGGGCATAAATGTGAGTAGGCCAATCAGAATACACACACAAATGAAACGAAGCACTATGCAAACCTAAACTAACAAGCAAAATTCCCAACATTAATGATACAACAAAACAAAACACAAACATAAGGACACAGGCTGTGCCTAGACCAAAAAGCAGTAATAGTAGTCCTGGTAGTAGTAGTAATCCTAGTAGTAGTCCTGGTAGTAGTAGTAATCCAAGTAGTAGTCTTGGTAGTAGTAGTAATCCAAGTAGTAATCCAAGTAGTAGTCCTGGTAGTAGAAGGATGGGCACAGGGTTGAAATCATCTTGAATTCTCTCTGTAGTGGTGAGAGGGAAGTCGTACTCATTAACCTGAGTAGACTGACTCAAAGTAAGATCAAGATTCACAACATCATGTTCCCCTGAGCTAGCTGGGCCATCAGACTGTAAAATAAGCCGAGGCGAATCGTCAGTATCCTCACTTGACCAGGAGAACTTACTCTTCTTCCTGGGCTCCGAAGTAGGCTCAGTTACGACCGGTAACAGCTGAAGTCCACGGTGTTTATTTGAGGATGGCGCGACTGTTAACAGCTGAAGGCTACTGGGTTCATCAGAGGATGGCGCGACTGGTAACGGCTGAAGGGGTACTGGACGTACACGTCTCTTAGTTGACAAGCGATGACATTTGTCGCAGAAACGACAATAATCCCAGATGTCCGCGCACATTCCTGGCCAGTAAAAGTCTTGAGAGATCTTCATCAGGGTCTTAAGATGGGAGACATGACCAGCCAAAGGATCTTTGTGAGCCAAACGTAGGATGACGGGACGGCACTTACTGGGGATAACTAATGATAAAGTATTTACCTTACTTGGGCTATCAGAAGAGAGACACTGCCGGAACAGGATGCCGCGTTTGTGTAGAAACTTGTAATTGGCACCATCACTTGCCTTCTCTACTTCACAAGTAGACATTGAGGCACGTAAACACTGCAGTGAAGGACATGATTCTTGTAAGTGACGAAACTCATCAGGGGTCACAGACAATGGGTGGAGTTCAGACAGGACTAGAGAGTGGATCCGTTCAGCTGTACCAGCACCGGGCTCCACAGGACACACTTCAATGGGAGGAGACTCACATGGTTGTAGAGGTTGACATTCAACAAGTGGAACGTCCATTACATTAGATGAGATTGAGTCTTCGGGAGAAACATAGTCATTAAGGAGAAGAGGAGGAGGTAATGGATCTTGTGGCCGTGAAACATTAGTGGTGGCTTGGTTCTTATCATCATGGAGATAATGGTCATCACGAAGTTGAGAGTCAGGACAATTAGGCACCAACACACCGGGGATATTCCCAATCAATGCGCTAGCCACTTTAAGTGGGGCCCTTACGGCAACAGTCCAGCCAGTGTAAAATGGGCACCGTAAGTAGCACCTAACAACGGGGAATTCATCGGTGCGTCCTAAGTAATCAGCAACTTTCACTTTGGGACAGAGTGATGGGTCAATGTCTGGCAGGACTTCCTCAGAAACTACGACACCAGAGCACCCTGTGTCCAATCTCTAATGATGATAGAAGACCATGAACCATTGATGGTTCCCGAAACTGAATATTGAGGAACCTTACGGTCCTCCAGACAAAAGCCAACCTTATAAGGGGCGGTGGTAGTTGTTCCGTCCTTGAAGGTTCGAGGATTATGGGAGCAGTGTGGTCGTATGTGTCCAGCCTCCCCACAATGGTGACACGTTACATGTGAGGGAGCTTGATGCCCCGAAGATGGGATCCTCAGCGGAGTGGGCAGTCTAAGGGGAGATATCCTCGCGTTGTTATAGGCCTTAGGATACACGTTGTGGGCGGACGCCCAGTCGTCTGCAAGTTGTATCGCATCTTTCAGCAGGGTAGGCCTTCTTTCCTTGATGAAAAGGCGAAGTTCAGGTGACAAGGAAGAAAGAAATTGGTCGAGGATTAAAAATTGCCTCAGATCATCATAGGTCTCAGGCACACAGGAGGACTCTATCCAAGAAGTGAACATTCGGGACAACTGGGTGGCGAATTGATGGTATTTCTGCCCTACTTGGATCTTGGCTGACCGGAAATCTACTCTGTAGCCATCGGGAGTTTTGCTGAAACCAGTCAACAGTGCCTGTTGCAGTAGCTCGTAGTCCTTGGTGGTGGGGGATGGAAGGGACGTGTCGAGCTCAGCGGCCTTTCCCGTAAGGAGGCAACCCAGCCGAACGGCAAAGGTATCTCGAGGGAGTACCAGCATCTCGGCCACTCGTTCAAACCTGGTCAGATAGGTGGCTATGTCCTCGTCTTCCGTATAAGATGGTAAACTCGGCCTGGAGACAGATCAGATGGTAATTGGACTGAGGGCTTACCTTGAGAAGTGATTTCGGCCAGTTTAATTTATTTCTCTCTCTCTGCTTGTCTTTCTCCTCTCTCTGCTTGTCTTTCTTCTCTTTCAGCTTGTCTTTCTTCTCTCTCTGCTTGTCTTTCTTCTCTCTCTGCTTGTCTTTCTTCTCTGCTTGTCTTTCTTCTCTGCTTGTCTTTCTTCTCTGCTTGTCTTTCTTCTCTCTCTGCTTGTCTTTCTTCTCTCCCTGCTTGTCTTTCTTCTCTCTCTGCTTGTCCATAGATCAGTTCACAACAGTTGGCAGGAACGTTGGATTACTATAGGGCAAAATAAACTGCGCGCCATCCGCCAAAGTATCGAGGACTGGAGCTACTGCGGTCTCTCCCGAAGATGGGAGACTGCCTTGGCACGATTGCGTATTGGTCACACTCTATATACTCATCGGTTCCTCATGGAGGGGGGCCACCCTCCTTACTGTGATGATTGTTTGGTCCCCTTAACTGTGCGGCACTTGCTGGTCGAGTGTCCCAGTCTTGGGGACCTACGTGTGCAATTTTTGTCCCGGTGTCGCGGGTCGGACGGTGCTTACCGTCTCTCCCTGGCATTGGGAGAGAGGTGTTTCTCTCCGGGACATGAAGTCCATACCTTTATTGAGAGAGCTGGCCTTCTCAACGTTTTTAATATTCACTTATTATTGTTTTTAATGTACTCTTGTTCTTTTATGTATTTCGTAATTTTCAATATTTTTATTCTATCTTAAATTTTGTTTTTTAGTTTTACTTTTCATGTATCTTATGTAAGCAGGCGTCAATAACCCCACAGTTGTGGCGCCTTAAAACTATAATCAATCAATCAATCTATACCGATAGGCCTGTTGCTCCCGAGAAGGTACTGAAAATGGTATCTTGCGGCTGCAAGGTAGGGTGTGGAAAGTCATGTCGTTGTTACAAGGCACGGATGGAGTGTACCATAATGTGCACTGGTTGCAGTGGGTACAATTGTAAAAAATTCGCATGTTCTTGATGTGCAAGGCGAAGGGGATACCACTGATTAGACATTCCTTCAACATATGGTTGGGTTATTTGTGGTTTCTAATTGGTGTTTTGTACAATATAACATAGTTTGGCTATTATAAATGTAACGTACATAACATAGTTGTGGTATTATTAAATAATTTTTTTTTTTTTTTTTTCACCTTATTGAATTTATGCTAATTATGTCAACTCAAAATATTTTGTATGGCTCCATTGTATTCAGCACACTCTAAAACATAGATGTACACACACAAATCTTATTACTACGAACTCGGATGGATGATCATAGTACTTTTCATTTTATCGTTAATTGTGATGGCGGCCATTTTGAATTCTGAAAATGCCACGAGGTTGAATTTGCAGAACTTTGCATAAGGGCGATATATACAATATTTTCGAGCTCTCCTGAAAAAATCAGCTTTCTACTATTTATTTCCACCTTTTAGCTAATGCTCCTGTACTATAAGTTAATGAGGTTGGGGAGGCACTTGTGTCGCAGTAGAATCATAGCGGAGGATAAAGGGAAACATGGCCTAAGAAAAAAGTACTTTATTCCGAATTAGTTTTGGCCCGTGGGCATCTTCAGAGGAATTTGGGTCACAGGCCAATCTGCTCCATGGGGATCCGGGAGATCCATTGCCTGTTACGGATAAAGCTGATTGGTCTGCGATCCTGCCGGCCATCGTACTCCCTGATTGGCGAGAAGTATTCAAATGTTATGTCTCATAAATATAGGGATAACTATTCATTCATTCACTAACCTAACCTTGACATTTGTCACCTAACCTAACCTTACCTTACTATTAAGCATTGCAAGCTATTGATGGTATTTAATCTCTAAATGCAGAAACACGGGTAAAAGATGATTATATGTAAATATTGGGTCCTGTAATATCAAGATCAATAATTGGAAGTGTCGCCGAAAATAGGAACATTCGTGGACGTGAAAAATTTGGTACATATGTACTTTCAACTAGTAATTGAGTATAAGGTCAAAATTACTCTTTTTACCATGTATTATGATGTGTTAAGACTGATGGTCACATTAAAAACGTCGGAAATGCCATATTTTGCAGTTATCCCCCTTCATATCAAACCTGGGGACCCGTCAGGAACGCAGGGTTTTGGCGGGGAAAATGGCAACTAGTTTTGTACTGATAGTATATTATGTGGATAACGTAAGATGTATCCGGTAAACACTCTACGGAATAACGTAAGCCCAGAAATATATAAAAATATATAACCGATAAAGTCTACGGGAATTACTTACCTATTCCTAGAAAAATCTCAACGGTAAAACTGCAGTTTAATACAATACATGGACATTGGTTATTTAACCTGACCCGTGGGGGGAGAGGGCGCTCAGACTCCCCCGCTAGTTCACTAACCTAACCTGGGCGTTGGTCGAGAAGCCTAACCTAAAGCAGGGATAAAGGCGAGATAACTGCAATATGATGCATTTCCAACCACTTTGAGTGCAACCATCATTCTTAACGCATCAAAATACATAGGAAAAGAGTACTTTCAACCTCTTACTTTATTGGTTGAAAGTACCAAATTACCACAAATTGGAACACTCCTACGGCGGGGACAGTTCCAGTTATCGGGTTCACAATGTCTGTTTCTCCTTGTGAACCTAATTCACTTCATTCACCTTATTTAAAGCCGTCATCACCCATAAAGTCACTTTCATACAATTTCATTGTCGACTGAGAGCCTCCCAAAACGCACAATAACATGGAGCTCTAATTTCGTGTCTTTGTGATATTCACGCCAGTATTTCCTAAGTGTACTTCATCTATGACACCTAACACACTTCATTCAACTTATTTAAGCATCTCATCTTCCATAACAAGTCACACATGGAACAATTAAAATATCGAAGAGGACCTCCAAGCCACAGATTAATAGTGTACCGATATTTCATGTTTCACTAATGTTTACCCGGGTATCTACATATGTGCTTCTCCTGCCACACCTAACACACTTCCTTCTATTTGTTTAATGTCCTAATCTTACACGGTACTTGCATTTCGAGGGAGATAATGTCCGTAGTGGGAGAGTTGTAAAAATGCGGAGGAAGACGCCATTTTATTCAAGTTGCACTTGAATATCGAAAACACCTCTGGAGCAATGTTAAATATGGACCATATCAAGTGTGAAAACATGCTACAAAGCGCGCGCGAGGACAGAATCAAATAAAGATGGACCAAGTTTTTTCAAGATTCTTGATGCAAATACCTCGCGAGTAGGCCCCTAACATGTAACTACAGCAAGTTAGTCTCCGTCATGAGGCCGCGGCCCGCCTGACACCCTAGTCACGTTGCAGCGCGGCCTCTCTCAACTGCCTATTGTTCTCCGTTAAAGCAGCCTGTCCTTCTACAGTTACGGGGTATAGCGTAGCGGCCTATCACTATGTAGCGACAGCGTTTTGTTCTCTGACAGGAGGCAGCCTTGCATTACTCAGTCAAGGGATAGCGCGACCTCTCAGTAAGATCTGCCGGCATGTTGTTCTCCGTCAGGTGGCAGCCTGTCACTCCTCAATATCGGTTAAAAGACGACATCTCACCAAGTACCGACTAGCGACCTCATTTTTGTTCTCCGTCAGGAGGCAAGCAGCCTGACATTCCTCAGCCAAGAGGCAGCACGGCCTCTCACCATGTAGCGACGGCATGTTTTTCTTAGTCAGGAGGCGGCAGCCTATCACTCGGGGTAGCACATTTTACTTCCAACATACAGTACTAACACTACATTTGAAGCAAAGTCAATAAGATATCTTTTCTCTCATTTAAAGTCTCTCGGGGTCAGTATGTTGGTGATGAAATACCGTTCAAGATTAAGTGGATAGCTGAAGAAAATGGTACCAAAGATAAATAATAACCAAAAAGAAACATTTAAAATTATTGCCACAAGTTTATCTTTCATAGGTTGAAAAAATGGTATACATTTTTTCAAGGAATGTTATTTGTAAGATTTATGCACTTAAAGGACTGATTGTCATGAATAAATTTGATGGAAAGTTCAATTATGTTTACTCGAAGAGAAACCTGATGGTTACTGTGAGTTAAAGTGGAGTGAAGTAATAGAGTTTGCAGAGCAGTGTAGAATCCGAATTGAGAACCAGAAACAATGTAAAATAATCTTGAATGAGCAGATAATGGAGGAGCCAAATTAGTTTCATTAACTTAGTGGTATATTTTACAGATATAATAGCATGCAATGGAAGATAAGAGAGCCCTAAAAAGAAGCAAAGTAGTATGATATTTGGGTTACATCATGAGAAAACTACAGTGACTAAGGAAGTACTGTAGATGACACTCAGGGATAGAATAATAGTTATGACAGTGACAAGGAAATGACACCTGAACGAGGAAGGAAAGACTCCCTTCCTTGATCTAGTTTGATTTTCTCTTGAAACCTGCTGGTGCATTCGAACTTCGTAGGGATCGGCCGGGCGGGTCGGACGGTGAAGTAAAAGGCAGAGTTGGAGCCAGCAGCAGTCACCGCCTATCAGAGCTCCTGGCGGGGATAACACGCCTACCCACATGGCAGCGGGCCGGGCAGCCCCCCAATGGCCACTCTTCCCCCTCATCCCCGACGCGTAGCAGCTTGCTGCGCCCCCCTACACGGAGAGTGTATCCTGCTGAGTGCCCCGCACTCCTCGTCAGGATGGACAGTCAGCCAGTCCTCGTGCCGCACGCAGGGTTGTGAACTGTACGATAATTTGACTATCCGTACGATGCACGATGCATGGTTGAGAATCGTACACGAAAATACGATAATTGACTCACAAATATAATTACATTATAAAGTCATACAACAATTGTCATCGCAAAAAAAAAAAAAAAAAAAATCCGTCGCTGAGAGAGAGAAAGAGAGAGAGAGAGAGTTTTGAGTTTGACTTTTGGTCCTTTGCATGACATGGATTTGGACCGTTGCTTGCCGCATTAGAACTCAGATTGTGAGAGGGTATTTAGCAAGATTAACCTTACCAAGACAAAGGTAAGAAACTGACTTCTAACGGGAACCCTACTTGGTTCTCTTCCAGCAGCGCGCAGTGTGTAAAGCGGCTATCACACGGTGCGTTTCGTCGGACTGTTTCGTCGAACTTGCCATTTGGTTGGACTGTTTGGTCGAACTTCGAGGGTCATTTCGCCGAACATGTTCGATGAAATGGTTTTGTGAAATTATACAAAATGTTGCACATACGTCGAACATACTCTGCGGTCAAAATAAGTCTATACTTTTTCTGTAAGTTATAAATAGTGTTAGCAATTATTAAGCATTGAAATGAACACCATCATATAATACGTTACAGTAAAATTAATACAGATCGGTCTATATTATATATGAGATAGATTTTCAGAAATATGAAGCTGATTTGATGTGTTTATATTTTGCGGTAGAATGATTACTAGTAAAATATCAGATCTGAGAAGTATATCGGGAAGAGAATGGAAATGATGCGTGTGGTTTTGACTGAAATGGGATGTGAAATGAATGAGGTGGTTGAAAGGACAGGAAGAGAATGGCTGTTATTGCTGCTGAGACTGTGTGATGGCTGGTGAGACAAGGGGACGGATGATTGAGACAGGGATCGAGTTGGAGAGAATGTGGTGTTTGTTTGTTTGTTTAGAGGATAATTCCTCACAGCCATAGTGATCTACCGCTCGGGCTTAATTAGTGTTGGCCGAAGCCACCACCCCGGGAGGGGGGTCACAAACCCCCGGCTAACACCCGGTACCCATTCACTGCTGGGTGGACAGGGGCTCGGGTTTTAAGAAAGACCACCCATCTGTCTTCGCTCCGCCCGGGGATCGAACCCGGGACTTCTCGGTTGTGAGCCGAGCGTGCTAACCACTACACTACGGGGCCACCTGTAATATCAAGATCCGGTAAAATGAACGAGGGCTGCGCGGTCCTTTTCTGAGACACTGACTACATATGGTATTATTTCACACTAGGACCGAAATTGCTTACACAATTGGGCGTGTGGTTTTGGGCCATTGGGCAATTGGGCGGGCGGGCGGGCCGCCCGCCACAGGTTCCGGTGGCCACAGGTAACAGTGGCCGGCGGCCGCCCGCCACTTGATTTTGGGCTCTGCCACGCCCTGCTGGGATGAAATTATTACCCTAACCTAACTGAACCTAACCTTCTAACCGGAGGGGCTCCGTCCCCTTCAACCCCCTGACGGGAATATTAAATTAACCTAACCGAAACTTAACCTAACCGGCGCGCAGTTCTTGTCCACTAAAACTCATTTAGCCCACATGAACGCGTCTTCATCTGTCGCTGCAGTTCTCTTCTAACAATCACCTCCTCCCTTTTCATCACCAGTAGCTACGTATATATATGCCCCTAAAGTTGAAACATTAATAACAACTCTCCGCGCCTCTCGCTGTCATCGCTTCATCTTTGTTTGTTATTGTTGGGTGAAGCGGTTGGCCCAACCGTGTGCTAGATGTGTTGTCAGTGTTCGACGAACAGGTCCAACCAAATGCTTGTTTGGTTCGACGAAACAGTCCGACGGAACGCCTCGTGTGATACCCGCTTAAGGGAAAAGGGAGATTGTGTTACTTTCAGCCCTACACATGATATGATAAGTCGATGACAACTGACACACTATCATTATAAGCGCCAGCTGACACAGGGGATAAAAGAATAGAGGAGGAACAGGAATTCCTCTTTTCTTTTGAGGATGATAGCTATGTATATAGAGTTCTCGAGTTCAGCTTATTTTGAGTCATTATGTGTTACTAAATCTATTTTAGTTTGATTTAATTTCATATATTTTGGAAAAAATAAATTAACATGGAATTTTGTGTCATGATTGGATATATTATA
>JACEEZ010019011.1:112500-125170 GCA_016584305.1 Chionoecetes opilio
ATATCTATAAAAATCTTGCTTTAATATTTTTTCATCTTTTCAAAATTCACAAGGTAAATAGTCACCACTATATTGACTTTCCCGCCAAATTTTACAACATAAATACCCATTCCCACTTTTGAACTATTATTAACATATATATAAATAGATGATAAATATATATATACACTCGTTTTGGTAACTGGTATATACTGTGCTTCCTCTTCTCTTCCTCCTCCTCCTCCTCCTCCTCTTCCTCTTCCTCTTCCTCCTCCTCTTCCTATATATTACAGGTGTTAATTACCGAGTTCTATTTTGGATTTAAGACATGATAAATTATGTAGGAGTTATAACTTTTTTTTACAGACAATGTGAAAAAGGAATATGCAAAGGAATATGAAAAGGAATCTGGAAAGGAATATGAAAAGGAATCTGGAAAGGAATATGAAAAGGAATATGAAAAGGAATCTGGAAAGGAATATGAAAAGGAATATGGAAAGGAATATGAAAAGGAATCTGGAAAGGAATATGAAAAGGAATTTGGAAAGGAATATGAAAAGGAATATGAAAAGGAATCTGAAAAGGAATATGAAAAGGAATATGAAAAGGAATATGAAAAGGAATATGAAAAGGAATCTGGAAAGGAATATGAAAAGGAATCTGGAAAGGAATATGAAAAGGAATATGAAAAGGAATATGAAAAGGAATATGGAAGGGAATCTGGAAAGGAATCTGGAAAAGAATATGAAAAGGTATATGAAAAGGAATATGGAAAGGAATATGAAAAGGAATATGAAAAGGAATATGCAAAGGAATATGAAAAGGAATATGAAAAGGAATATGCAAAGGAATATGCAAAGGAATATGAAAAGGAATATGAAAAGGAATATGAAAAGGAATGTGAAAAGGAATCTGGAAAGGAATATGAAAATGAATATGAAAAGGAATATGGAAAGGAATATGAAAAGGAATCTGGAAAGGAATATGAAAAGGAATATGGAAAGGAATATGAAAAGGAATCTGGGAAGGAATTTGGAAAGGAAGATGAAAAGGAATGTGGAAAGGAATATGAAAGGAATATGAAAAGGAATATGAAAAGGAATATGAAAAGGAATATGAAAAGGAATATGAAAAGGAATATAAAAAGGAATCTGGAAAGGAATATGAAAAGAATATGAAAAGGAATCTGGAAATGAATATGAAAGGAATATGAAAGGAATATAAAAAGGAATATGAAAAGGAATATGCAGTAGAATATGAAAAGGAATATGCGGTAGAATATGGAAAGGAATGTGGAAAGGAATATGAAAAGGAATCTGGAAAGGAATATGAAAAGGAATATGAAAAGTAATATGAAAAGGAATCTGGAATGGAATCTGGAAAGGAATATAAAAAGGAATATGAAAAGGAATATGCGGTAGAATATGAAAAGGAATATGCGGTAGAATATGGAAAGGAATGTGGAAAGGAATATGAAAAGGAATCTGGAAAGGAATCTGGAAAGGAATATGAAAAGGAATATGAAAAGGAATCTGGAAAGGAATATGAAAAGGAATATGAAAAGGAATATGAAAAGGAATCTGGAAAGGAATCTGGAAAGGAATATGAAAAGGAATATGGAAAGGAATATGGAAAGGAATATGAAAAGGAATATGGAATGGAATCTGAAAAGGAATATGGAAAGGAATATGAAAGGAATATGAAAAGGAATATGAAAAGGAATATGTGGTAGAATATGAAAAGAAATATGCGGTAGAATATAGAAAGGAATGTGGAAAGGAATATAAAAAGGAATCTGGAAAGGAATCTGGAAAGGAATATGAAAAGGAATCTGAAAAGGAATATGAAAAGGAATGGAAAGGAATATGAAAAGGAATATGAAAAGGAATCTGAAAGGAATATGAAAGGAATCTGAAAGGAATATGGAATGGAATCTGAAAAGGAATATGGAAAGGAATCGGGAAGGAATTTGGAAAGGAATATGGAATGGAATCTGAAAAGGAATATGCAAAGGAATATGAAAAGGAATATGAAAAGGAATGTGAAAAGGAATATGAAAAGGAATATGAAAAGGAATCTGGAAAGGAATCTGGAAAGGAATATGAAAAGGAATATGGAAAGGAATATGGAAAGGAATATGAAAAGGAATATGGAATGGAATCTGAAAAGGAATATGGAAAGGAATATGAAAGGAATATGAAAAGGAATATGAAAAGGAATATGAAAAGGAATATGAAAAGAAATATGCGGTAGAATATAGAAAGGAATGTGGAAAGGAATATAAAAAGGAATCTGGAAAGGAATCTGGAAAGGAATATGAAAAGGAATCTGAAAAGGAATATGAAAAGGAATCTGGAAAGGAATATGAAAAGGAATATAAAAAGGAATCTGAAAAGGAATATGAAAAGGAATCTGAAAAGGAATATGGAATGGAATCTGAAAAGGAATATGGAAAGGAATCTGGGAAGGAATTTGGAAAGGAATATGGAATGGAATCTGAAAAGGAATATGCAAAGGAATATGAAAAGGAATATGAAAAGGAATGTGAAAAGGAATATGAAAAGGAATATGAAAAGGAATATGAAAAGGAATATGAAAAGGAATATGAAAAGGAATATGCAAAGGAATATGCAAAGGAATATGAAAAGGAATATGAAAAGGAATATGCAAAGGAATATGAAAAGGAATATGAAAAGGAATATGAAAAGGAATATGAAAAGGAATATGAAAAGGAATATGAAAAGGAATATGAAAGGAATATGAAAAGGAATCTGGAAAGGAATATGAAAAGGAATATGCAAAGGAATATGAAAAGGAATATGAAAAGAAATATGCAAAGGAATATGAAAAGGAATCTGGAAAGGAATATGAAAAGGAATATGAAAAGGAATATGGAAAGGAATCTGCAAAGGAATATGAAAAGGAATATGCAAAGGAATATGAAAAGGAATGTGGAAAGGAATGTGGAAAGGAATATGAAAAGGAATATGCAAAGGAATATGAAAAGGAATGTGGAAAGGAATGTGGAAAGGAATATGAAAAGGAATATGAAAAGGAATATGAAAAGGAATGTGGCAGAATAAGAGGAATACAAAGGAGCATAACTGAGAGAAGAAAAAAAGAAAGTGATAAAACTTTTGGTCCAAGCGAACTATTATAAATATAAATTATTCAAAATCTAAAAATAAGACGAAAATGTGAAAGTTAAAAGATTGTCATTGGAAGTTCTAAAAATAAAAGTCAGATGAGTAAAAGAGAAAATAGAATAGAGAGAATAAATATAAA
The DNA here is from genome assembly GCA_016584305.1 of Chionoecetes opilio. Taxonomy (NCBI): domain Eukaryota; kingdom Metazoa; phylum Arthropoda; class Malacostraca; order Decapoda; family Majidae; genus Chionoecetes; species Chionoecetes opilio. The sequence goes on from JACEEZ010019011.1 coordinate 115,765, forward strand.
AAGATATATATAAAAAATGATTTTATATGAAAGAGAAACTATAATTTAATCTGCTACTACACCTGACAGCTGCTTAATTAGTGCCAGGTAGATGTAGACGGGTTAGAAATATGGAGGAGTGATGGAGGAAGAGGAGGAAAAGTAGGAGGAGAAGGAGGAGGAGGAGGAGGAGGAGGAGGAGGAGGAGGAGGAGGAGGAGGAGGAGGAGGAGGAGGAGGAGGAGGAGGTGTGGAGGTAGCTGAAGAATGAAGGAGAACAGATGAGGATAGTGAGATGAAAATATGACATGGAGGGAAAGGAGGAGGAGGAGGAGGAGGAGGAGGAGGAGATTAGCAAGAAGATGACTTAAAACTGCTTCTTCGGTGACTCTTGAAATGTATACCCCTCGCTCTCTCTCTCTCTCTCTCTCTCTCGCTCTCTCTCTCTCTCTCTCTCTCTCTCTCTCTCTCTCTCTCTCTCTTCTAGCCTCTCTCAGTAGTCTATCTTTGTAAAACTTCCGCCCACAATCTCTTTTCCCCTAAACTCCATTAATATCAAACCTATTACTGATAACTCTCTCTCTCTCTCTCTCTCTCCTCTCTCTCTCTCTCTCTCTCTCTCTCTTCTCTCTCTCTCTCTCTCTCTTTCTCATTAGTTAAATCAAATAGTCTGCCTGTCTGGAGTATAGTGATTACATCTCTTCTCTCTCTCTCTCTCTCTCTCTCTCTCTCTCTCTCTCTCTCTCTCTCTCTCTCTCTCTCTCTCTCTCTTCTCTCTCATCATCTGTTAGTACATCAGTCAATCTGCCTGTTGGAGGATAGTGATTACAAGTCTCTCTCTCTCTCTCTCTCTCTCTCTCTCTCCTCTCTCTCTCTCTCTCTCTCTCTCTCTCTCTCTCTCTCTCTCTCTCTCTCTCTCTCAGTATCACGTAGGACGGTATGGCTTCGTTGGGTCACACATACGCCTCAACCTCAGCAAATCTTGTTATCTGAGGGAGAGGGGGGAGAGGGGGAGAGGGGAGAGAGGGGAGATAGATGGGAAAGAGGGGAGATAGAGAGGTGAAAGGAGGGAGGGGTAAAGGGAGGGATAGGAAGATTGGAGTGAAGATAGGACAGTTGTGTAAGGTTTGAGAGAGAGAGAGAGAGAGAGAGAGAGAGAGAGAGAGAGAGAGAGAGAGAGAGAGAGAGAGAGAGAGAGAGAGAGAGAGAGAATAATAATGCTTCATATATGTCTATCAATTGCAAAAAGATCGAACCAATTTTCATTAGGACAAAACTTTCATTCAGATTACTCACTCACTCTTCTTCTTCTCTCTCTCTCTCTCTCTCTCTCTCTCTCTCTCTCTCTCTCTCTCTCTCTCTCTCTCTCTCTCTCTCTCTCTCTCTCTCTCTCTTTCATCTATTCCTCTAACCACATCCTTTCCTTCTTAGAGGTTAGTTTGATTACATTATTGCAATCAAGCAACCCATATATTATTAGCCTGAACGTTTATGACTGTTTGTATCTCCTATGTAATCTATTGTGGTTCCTCCTTCTCCTCCTCCTCCTCCTCCTCCTCCTCCCTCCTCCTCCTCCTCCTCCTCTCTCCTCCCCTCCTCCTCCTCATCTCCTCCTCCTCCTCCCTCCTCCTCCTCCTCCTCTTCAATCTTCCTCGCTTTGCAATGTCCTGCCCCAATCAAGCTTCCAGAACTCATATGGTGAAGCTCTTGTCCGACTCAATCTTGTCATCAAAAAGAGTCATTGAAGCTCCTTGAGATGGGAAAGGAAGGGGTGGGAAGCGATGGGAAGGTATGGGAAGGTATGGGAAGGTACGGGAAGGGCTGGAATGGGATGGGAAGATTTGGGAAGGGAAGGGAAGGTAAGAGAAGGTATGGGAAGGTATGGGAAGGGATGGGAAGGGGTGGGAAGGGATGGGAAGGTATGGGAAGGGAAGGGATGGGAAGGGGTGGGAAGGTATGGGAAGGGAAGGGAAAGGGTAGGGATGGGAAGGGAAGGGAAGGTAAGGTAGGGGAAGGGATGGGAAGGGAAGGGATGGGAAGGTATGGGAAGGGGTGGGTAGGGAAGGGATGGAAGGGAAGGTATGGGAAGGGGTGGGAAGGGGTGGGAAGGTATGGGAAGGTATGGGAAGGGATAGTAAGGTATGGAAGGGATGGGAAGGGATGGGAAGGTATGGGAAGGGATGGGAAGGGCTGGGAAGGGATGGGAAGGGATGGGAAGGGATAGGAAGGTATGGGAAGGGAAGGGAATGGAAAGGAAGGGAAGGGATGGGAAGGTATGGGAAGGGAAGGGAAGGGATGGGAAGGGAAGGTATGGAAAGGGATGGGAAGGTATGGGAAGGTATGGAATGGAAAGGAAGGGAAGGGAAGGGAAGGGAAGGGATGGGAAGGTATGGGAAGGCATGGGAAGGGATGGGAATGGATGGGAAGGTATGGGAAGGGATGGGAAAGGATGGGAAGGTATGGGAAGGGATGGGAAGGTATGGGAAGGGAAGGGAAGGGAAGGGAAGGGAAGGGATGGGAAGGGAAGGAAGGGAATGGAAAGGAAGGGAAGGGGTGGGAAGGGGTGGGAAGGTATGGGAAGGTATGGGAAGGGATGGGAAGGGATGGGAAGGGAAGGGAAGGGATGGGAAGGTATGGGAAGAGATGGGAAGGCATGGGGAGGGATGGGAAGGGATGGGAAGGTATGAGAAGGGGTGGGATAGAGTGGGAAGGGGTGGGAAGGTATGGGAAGGGATGGGAAGTGAAGGGAAGGGATGGGAAGGTATGGGAAGGGATGGGAAGGGATGGGAATGGATGGGAAGGGGTGGGAAGGTATGGGAAGGGGTGGGAAGGTATGGAAAGGGCTGGGAAGGGATGGGAAGGTATGGAAAGGGAAGGGAATGGAAAGGAATGGAAGGGAAGGGATGAGAAGGTATGGGAAGGGATGGAAAGGTATGGGAAGGGATGGGAAGGTATGGGAAGGGGTGGGATAGAATGGGAAGGGGTGGGAAGGGAAGGGAAGGTAAGGGAAGGGATGGGAAGGGATGGGAAGCGATGGAAAGGGAAGGGAAGGTATGGGAAGGGATGGGAAGGGCTGGGAAGGGATGGTAAGGGATGGGAAGGTATGGGAAGGGAAGGGATGGAAAGGGGTGGGAAGGGAAGGGAAGGGAAGGGATGGAAAGGGGTGGGAAGGGAAGGGAAGGGAAGGGAAGGGAATGGAAAGGAAGGGAAGGGATTGGAAGATATGGGATGGGATGGGAAGGTATGGGAAGGGTTGGGAAGGTATGGGAAGGGATGGAAAGGGAAGGGAAGGGAGGGATAAGTACTAAATAAAGGAAGAAAGAAGGAATGGCAAATAAGCGTTACCAAGGAAAGTAGAAGAGAGGGGAAGAGAGAAAAAAAGAGAAAGGTAAATAAAAGTAAAAGAAAAGAACAAGATAGAGAAAAAAGGGAAGAGAAATAAAAGAGAGAGGTGAAAATAAGTTTAAAAAAAAAGAAAAAAAAAAGAGAAAGGCAAATTAAGCAAAAGAAAAGAGAAATGTAGAGAAAAAGTGAGATAAAAAAAAAGAGAAAGGTACAAAAAAGTAAAAAAAAAGATAAAAGTAGAGAAAAAAGGGAAGATAAAAAAAGAGGAAAGTAAAAAAAAAGAGAAAAAAAGATTAATGTCGAGGAAAAGGGAAAGATCAAAACGAGAAAAAAAAAAAAGTAAAAATAAGTAAATAGAAAAGAAAAATTTAGAGCAAGAGAAAAAAAGAAAAAAAAAGGTAAAAAAACGTAAAAGAAAAGAGAAAGGTCGAGAAAAAGGGAAATAAAAAAAAAAGGAAAAAATAAATAAATAAAAGAAAAGAGAAATGTACATAGAGGAAAAAGAGAAAGAAAAAGAAAAGAGCAAGGTATAAAGAAAGTAAACAAAAAAGAGAGGAAAGTAGTGAGTAAAAAGGAGAAGTAGGAGTTAATGAGAGTAAGGCAAGTTAAATGAGAGTTAGTCAAGTCAGTAAGGGAGGAAGGGAGAGGGAGGTAAGGGTTTTAAGGGAGAGTTAAGGTCCATTACTTCCCTCCCTTAAGAGTTAATAAAAAGATATCACCAGGGTAAGTTTTTCTTTATAAAGGTGTGTGTGTGTGTGTGTGTGTGTGTGTGTGTGTGTGTGTGTGTGTGTGTGTGTGTGTGTGTGTGTGTGTGTGTGTGTGTGTGTGTGTGTGTGTGTGTGTGTGTGTGTGTGTGTGTGTGTGTGTGTGTGTGTGTGTGTGTGTGTGTGTGTGTGTGTGTGTGTGTGTGTGTGCGTGTATTCATCTAGTTGTATTCATCTAGTTGTATTTTACAGGGCCTGAGCAACGCTCGTATGGCCCCGTCTCCATATCAACATTTTTATCATTCATCCTTAGTGCTTAGTTTTGGCCGAAGCCACCACCCCGAAGAGCAAGTCACAAACCCCGGCTAACACCCGGTACCCATTCACTGCTGGGTGGACAGGGGCTCGGGTTTTAAGGAAACAGCCCATATGTTTCCGCTCCGCCCGGGGATCGAACCCGGGACTTCTCGGTTGTGAACCGAGCGTGCTAACCACTACACTACGGAGTACCCCTTAGTGTGTGTGTGTGTGTGTGTGTGTGTGTGTGTGTGTGTGTGTGTGTGTGTGTGTGTGTGTGTGTGTGTGTGTGTGTGTGTGTATTCATCTTTTTTTCTTCCTTTCTTTTCTTACTTCAACCCTTCAGTATTTAATTTTTTTGTTTTGTTTTTGTCGAGATAAGATTGCACTGATTCTGATTTGCACTGATAATATTAAACTGGGAAATAAGTCAGTTAATAATTCAGTCATTTGATCGGTCAGTCAGTCAGTCAATTAGTTAGCACGTCAATAATTCAGTCATTTGATCGGTCAGTCAATCAGTAAGCATGTCAATAATTCAGTCAGTCAGTCAGTAAAGTCAATTAGTTAGCATGTCAATAATTCAGTCAATCAATTATTCAGTGATTTGATTGGTCAGTCAGTCAGTAAGCATGCCAATAATTTAGTCAATCAGTCAGTCAATAATCGGTCAGTCAGTCAGTAATTTAGTCAGTCAATCAGTAAGGATGCCAAAAATTCAGTCATTTGATCGGTCAGTCAGTCAGTCAGTCAATAATTCAGTCATTTGATCGGTCAGTCAGTCAGTCAATCAGTAAGCATGCCAATAATTCAGTCAGTTAGTCAGTTAATCAGTTAGCAAACTACTACAACTACTACTAAAACCAGTAAGACGCCTTAATCGGCGAAGGACGAGCGAGCCCGTAGAAACCCGATAGCAAGGAAATTTGTCTGCACGTGCGGCGTCACCCGGAGTTTGACCTGTGTGACATTGCTAGGTGTGTGGCCTCAAACTACACATCAAATTTCAACTTAGTCGGTACAGCCGTTTCTCAGCTATAGCAAGATAACGTTGTCTGTCACCCCTCACGCGGCACGCGCCATGCTGACCCCTCACGTGAAACAAAACATGTCAAGCACAAATAGGGATTGAATGGGGCTATCAGATGGCGAAGACCGGCTTGTCAATCGGAAGCGGGATTCCAAAGATATAAGCTCCTGAAAAGCGTGACGGTCGGTCGATCGGTCGGTCGGTCGGGTCAGCCGCTTCAGTGAGAAAAATCCCGTATCCAGCGAGGACTCACGAAGCGCTCGCTCGTAACAACAACTATAACAACCACTTCTACTCAATTGGACTATAAATCACAGTCGACAAGATACGATAATAAACGAAAATTTATCACGACACTAAAGAAATCGGTGAATAAGTCTATTGTTATCTTAGTGAACGAAAAGATATGAAACAACAGTAGTCAGCCTTTTCTTTTATTTACGACCCAATGAGCGATATTTCTGGTACATTATCTCTCCAAAGACTCAGCAGGAAGAAAAAACGGACCGCGCACCATCTAAAAACAGGGGTGACTTTAACATATTAATTGTATTTATGTACTCGTGTGGTTCGATATGTTTATTTTGAAGTCTGGGTATCTATAGAATTGTGTGCTCTCTCTCTCTCTCTCTCTCTCTCTCTCTCTCTCTCTCTCTCTCTCTCTCTCTCTCTCTCTCTCTCTCTCTCTCTCTCTCTCTCTCTAATGTCACGCACTACATCATGTAAACAAATATCCAACCCTAAAAATTCTTCTTTCCTACCTTCCTCCCTCTCATCTTCCTTCCTCTTCCCTTCTTCCTTCCCTCCCTCCTACCTCCTTTCTTCCTTCCCTCCTTCCTTCTTCCTTCCCTTCCTCTTCCCTTCTTCCTTCACTCCCTCCTCCCTTTCCTTCCTTCCCTCCTTCCTTCTCTCCTTCCTTCTTACTTCCCTCACTCCTCCCTTCTTCCCTCCCTCCCATCTTCCCTCCCTCCTATCTTCTTTCTTCCCTCCCTCCTTCCTTCCCTCACTCCTCCTTCCCTTCCCTCCCTCCCCCCTTCCCTCCCTTCCTCCTCCTCCCCTCCTCCCTCCCTTCCCTTCCCTCCCTTCTCCCTCCCTCCCTTCCCTACCCTCCTTCCATCCCTCCTTCTTCCCTTCCCTCTCTCCTTTTCCACGAACGTATACGATATGAAAATTCTACCCATAAACACACACACACACACACACACACACATACGCTGTCTACAAGAACAAAAGGGAAGCAACATACCCCTTACCCTACTAGAAACTCCTTCCCCCTTGTTTATATATAGGATTTCCACCTCTATATACCCTGTGTTAAGGTGTGGGATAGCATTGTTTTCCCCCTGACTCATGGACAAATGATGCTCTTGAGGGTAAAAAAAAATTGTAAAATGTTTTCCCCTCTTCTGCAGTATTCATTGAGGGGAATATTGAGAGCTGGCGCGGACACTATGTAAGGGGAGGAGGAGGGGAAGGAGGAGGCGGAGGAGGAGGAGGAGGAGGAGGAGGAGGAGGAGGGGAAGGAGGAGGAGGAGGAGGAGGAGACACAGAGGACGATATCATGTTGTTGAAGAGGGGAGTAGTGAGGGAGAGGGGGGAATAATGAGAGGAAAAATGAGGAGGGAAAGAAGAGTGAAGAAAAGAGGGGAAAATAATGAGTAAAATCTTGCGGCCAAGGAATGTACAGGTAGGCAAGGGTGAGGGGACAGGTGGGTGAGGGGAGAGAGTAAGGTTATGGCGAGGGGAAAATGGAGGATGGAAAAATATGCAAAAAAAAGAAGGGTAAGGTTTTTGGTGTAAAAGACGAAAAATGACTCGTGAAAATTGAAATAAATAGTATGAGAGAGAGAGAGAGAGAGAGAGAGAGAGGAGAGAGAGAGGAGAGAGAGAGAGAGAGGAGAGAGAGAGAGAGAGAGAGAGAGAGGGGGAGAGAGAGAGAGAGAGGAGAGAAGAGGAGAGAGAGAGAGAGAGAGAGAGATGGAGGTAGTAGAAGGGTTGGGAGGTAAAGAGGGGAAAATGAGAGGGAGGGAAAGGAGGAAAAAGAGGGGAGATGGAGGGAGGGGAAGGGAGGGAGGGAGGGGAAGAGAGGGAGAGGAAAGGAGGGAAATGAGGGGAGGGATGGGAAGGTATGGGAATGGAGGGAGGGAGGGGAAATGAGGGGAAAGGAGGGGAGGGTCACAGATGGCAGAGGAGACACTAAGTGGAGAGAGAACGACTTTGGGTTATCGGAGAGGTAAGAGATCAGAGGGAGGGGAAAAAGAGGGAAGGAGGGAAGGAGGGAGGGAAGGGGGGGAAGGAGGGAAGGAGGGAGGGAAGGGAGGGAGGGAGGGAAGGGAGGGAGGGAGGGAGGGAAGGGAGGGAGGGAGGGAGGGAAGAAGGAGGGAGGAGGCAGGTAGGGAAGGAAGGAAGGAGGGAGGGAAGGGAGGGAGGGAAGGGAGGGAGGGAGGGAAGGAGAGAAGGAGGGAAGGGAAGGGAGGGAAGGAGTGAAGGAGGGAAGGGAGGGAAGGAGAGAAGGAGGGAGGGAAGGAGAGAAGGAGGGAGGGAAGGAGAGAAGGAGGGAGAATATACATGCCATAAAAGTTGACATAGAGCCGATGGTCCCACTTTGGCTTATGAGAGAGAGAGAGAGAGAGAGAGGAGAGAGAGAGAGAGAGAGAGACGAGAGAGTGAGAGAGAGAGAGAGAGAGAGAGAGAGAGAGAAGAGAGAGAGAGGGGAAAGAGAGAGAGAGAGAGAGGAGAGAGAGAGAGGGGGGGGGGAAGATAAGGAGGGAGGGAGGTTGGGAGGGAGGGAGGGAAGGAGGGCTTGAAGGAAGGTGAGGTAAAAGGAACACAGAAATTAAGGTGGTAAAGGAAGGAAGGAATGAAAATTGAAGTCATTGAAGGAAGAAAATATGATGCAAGGATGAGAGGAAAGGAAAAAAAAGTTCTTATCAGAAAAAATAAAATAAAATAGATTTAAATAGAGGATTTAATAAAAGACATGATACATTTTTTGAGATATGTAAAACTATTTATTGACTCTAATGAACAAGGAATACACACAAGTATGTTAGATATAAGTAGTATAATCAATAAAAAAAAAAACGCAGTAAAACAACAGTCAAACCGAGCATGATTTAATAAAAAACTAGATTCTCTCTCTCTCTCTCTCTCTCTCTCTCTCTCTCTCTCTCTCTCTCTCTCTCTCTCTCTCTCTCTCTCTCTCTCTCTCTCTCTCTCTCTCGTGTGTAAAGCCCAAAGCCACCATGGGAAGCTAAAAAGTGCGAAATTCCTAACCCTCAACATACATACAAAAATAGTCCCTTCCCCCACCCAAAAGAGAGAGAGAGAGAGAGAGAGAGAGAGAGAGAGAGAGAGAGAGAGAGAGAGAGAGAGAGAGAGAGAGAGAGAGAGAGAGAGAGAGAGAGAGAGAGAGAGAGAGAGAGAGAGAGAGAGAGAGAAAGAATAAAGGCACTTCCCCCCACCCAAAAAAAAGATAGATACAAATACACAAAAATCTAAATTGAAACATACTCCCCAACGCGTCACGTGACCCTCAACACGTCACAACGCGTCACTCGCCAGACCACTGTGATTGGCCGGCACTCTGAACACCTGCCTTCTCATTGGACGACCCTCCACCAATCCTCGACCCTCTCTTTAGATGTTATACTAAAATTACGTTTTTTGTCGCTTATGATATAAAACTATAAATAACTTTTTTTCTCTCCTAAGATATTATACTAAAATTACTTTTTTTGTCTCTTCTTCAGATATTATACTATACTTACGTTTTTTTGTCTCTCTTTAGATATAATACTAAAAAAACGTTTTTTTGTCTCTCTTTAGATATAATACTAAAAAAACGTTTTTTTGTCTCTCTTTAGATATAATAGTAAAAAAACGTTTTTTTGTCTCTCTTTAGATATAATACTAAAAAAACGTTTTTTTGTCTCTCTTTAGATATAATAGTAAAAAAAACGTTTTTTGTCTCTCTTTAGATATAATACTAAAAAAAACCGTTTTTTTGTCTCTCTTTAGATATAATACTAAAAAAAACGTTTTTTTGTCCT
>JACEEZ010019012.1:11734-91734 GCA_016584305.1 Chionoecetes opilio
TCAACCACATTCAGCTCACTAGTTACTCGTATTGGTAGGTCTGTCCCCCCGCCCGCCCAAATCAGACAATGGCTTACTGAGCCTTACTAAAACACATGCACGCACACTCAAACACGCCCATTCAAACACACGCACGCCCACGCCCAACGCAGGGGCGTAACACTATGTTTGTCACAAATACTGTGTGGACGTCTGTATCGTAATTTTAATTATTGAAATGCATTTTTTTTACTATGTAAAAGTCTTGTATGTATTCGTGTCTAACATGTGGATCATTATTTCGCACTTTGTGCTTATTCTTTCTTTTTCTTTCTTTTTAGCCAATCATCATGTCTGCAATTGTTAAGAAGAGGAAAGTGGGGCCTCGAGTGTCGGGCCTTCACCCTGAGTGGGAGAAGTACTTTTTCACTGAACGCTTTGACAGGCCCAGTGCCTCATTTGCTTGAAGACTGTGGCTGTCCTCAAAGAGTATAATGTGCGCCGCCACTGGGAGACACAGCACCAAGCATCGAGCTTTGCATCGATGTCTGCTGCCAAGAGGAAGGAGGCCATTTTCAAACTGTTAGGCAACCTGCAGAAAAGCACTTAACTCTTCCGTAAGCAGACTACTGAGGCTGACAAATAGCGCATTTTCGCGGCCGCTCTGGCCCGGTCTGGACTGGGCTAGTCCCGGGCGGCCACTGTTTTTGCGAGGCAGTTTAGACCGGGCTGGAACGGACTGGCCGGGCTAGGCCAGATAGCAGGACCACCTTGGACTAGTGTGGGGAGAACTGGCGCATGCGCACTACAGTCAGCGGGAAGGCGACCAGGAGCTTCTCGTGCTGCTGATAAGACATGAAACACCATGATGGCCGACCATAAGCTAAAGTATCACAGGCGTGGTAGTTGTAAGTCTTCAGCACAGGTTAAAAGGCGGACGACAAAAAGGATATTGACAAGATGGACGCCTGCCGCCTCCACAGTTCAGTTCAGTACCGCCCACTCGATCCCCCAGCCAATAGGAACGACGAATGGGACGGGGCCAGTCTCGATGTATTTTCGCGACCATCAGTCCACCCTGACCCGGTCCGGACTGGACTGAACCAGGGGCGGTGACGTCACGAAAATGCGCTAATAGTGACGCGCGCCAGCTATGGGTTTCCCGCCTCCTTGCTCGCCGGATGAAGCCATTCACAGGCGGGGACTTTATCAAGGAGTGCATCATGGTTGTGATAGATTCCCTCTGTCCTGAAAAGCGTTCTGCCTTTGAAAGTGTGAGCCTTTCACCCCGCACTGTTTGTCATCGCATTGAGGAGATGTCAGACAGCGTGAACGACTCGCTTAAGACCTGTTGCTCAAATTTCGATGCCTTCTCTCTCGCTCTTGATGAGAGCACAGACAAGAAGGACACAGCCCAGCTGGCGATTTTCATTCGTGGAGTCACTGCTGCCCTTCAGGTTTATGAGGAGTTTCTCCAGCTTGTTCCATTGCACGGCACCACAACTGGGCAAGACATCTTCGACGCCGTGCTTCAGTGTGTGAAGCAACACTACCTCGACCTGTTCCGTCTCTTGTGCGTGACGACCGACGGTGCCCCAGCAATGACTGGAAAGAAGAAGGGTGCCGCCTCACTGCTAGATGCTAGTGTGAGGCCGCCGGACACACCCATCCCATCCACAAGGTGCACTGCATCATCCACAAAGAGTCCCTGTGCTCCAAGTCTGCCAACCTTACTGATGTCATGTCTGTAGTCGTGAAGGTTGTCAACTCCATCCTCTCCCGCAGCCTTAACCACCGCCAGTTCCAGACACTAACGGACGAAGTCAACGCACACTATGGTGACCTGCTTTACTTATCCGGTCCGCTGGTTGAGTCATGGAGCCATGCATTTTTTTTATCATTCATCCTTAGTGCTTTGTGTTGGCCGAAGCCAGCACCCCGGAGAGCAGGTCACAAACTCCGGCTAACACCCGGTACCCATTCACTGCTGGGTGGACAGGGGCTCGGGTTTTAAGGAAACAACCCATCTGTTTCCGCTCCGTCCGGGGAGCGGTTGTGTGTGTGTGTGTGTGTGTGTGTGTGTGTGTGTGTGTGTGTGTGTGTGTGTGGTGTGTGTGTGTGTGAACAAAACGACCGCAGTATTCCCCTACGGACAGAACATTATACCTAACAGTTGCTTTCAGGGTTGCTGCATAATGTTTGTTTGTTTGTTTGTTTAGAGGATAATTCCTCAGAGCCATAGTGATCTACCGCTGCAGCTTAGTGTTGGCCGAAGCCACCACCCCGGGAGGGGGTTCACAAACCCCCGGCTAACACCCGGTACCCATTCACTGCTGGGTGGACAGGGGCTCGGGTTTTTAAGAAAGACCGCCCATCTATCTTCGCTCCGCCCGGGGATCGAACCCGGGCTTCTCGGTTGTAATGTAAATATAATTTTTTAAGGAACGCTTCTCTATACAGATTTGTTCTATGTACTTTTTATGTACTTTTATGTACCTATTTTTTTTATGTACTTTGTCTTTAGCCTTCAGCTAATCGCCTTATAGTTTGTGCAGGAGTGTCTGAGGCTTTCTTATGTCAATTGAAGACAGTGTTATCGGTATTGTCAATCAAAATGGCCGTATAATAATGTTTGCATGAGTAGTCGACTGCTAAAAAATATTTACACATGAAGTTAATTTACTCAAGTTTTCTGCCACATCATTTAGTTCTTGTTATATATATCTATCTATCTATATCTATATATCTATATCTATATATATATATATCTCTCTCTCTCTCTCTCTTCTCTCCTCTCTCTCTCTCTCTCTCTCTCTCTCTCTCTCTCTCTCTCTCTCTCTCTCTCTCTCTCTCTCTCTATATTATATATATATATTTTATATATATATAATATATATATATATATATATATAATATATCAATGCTTTCGTCATCATGGAACAGCAGATCTTCAGACTTGTATTGATGTGTTCCCTGCACAGCCTTGAACTGGTGGTGCCGCCCGACATGCAGTACGGCACCAGGCTGGCTAACGGGTCCTGGACTGGCATAATGACTTTGATAGACTCAAGGGTAAGCTTCATCCAGTAGACAAACCCAGAGTACCTATGTATACATGTACACCAGTATGTTGACAGTTTAGCATGTGTCGGGAAGTATGTTTGAGTGTGTGTTGTGCTGCTTTTGCAGGAGGTGGACATGACCGGCGTCCCGATGCTGGTCAATGCGGAGAGGAGCAGTGTGGTGGACCTTGGCTTCCCGATGCTGGGCGAGCTCGTGGCGCTTAGCTACATCGGGCCCGGGTGCAACGTTCGGATTTGGCGGGCTTTGTCAAACCTTTCACCCCCCAGGTATACTCGGCTAAGACCAAGGAAGCTAGAGTCAAGCTTGAAACTAGCTTCCTTGGTTAAGACCTACCAGTCATCAAGTTTCTCTGACACACTTTAAATTCAAGTTTCTCTGACACATCTATTATAATTTAATGAGCTATGTCATGTGAGTGACTTTGAGGCGCTATGTTGTTAGTCACATTGTACACAAAAGAGAAGAGTGTGATTGGGGAAGTGAGAGACAAGCCTCCCCCTCTTGGCTTGTTGCAGGTGTGGGCCACCCTGCTGGCCGGGCTGGCGGCCGTGCTGACTGGGATGCTGCTCGTACAGGTGATCGAGGCGCGACGTCCCCGCCCCCCTGACAGGTGCAAGATTCAAACAATATCACAGTGTGTCTCAAATCAAACTATCAATCTAAGACAACGAGTTGGTTTTATAACACGCAAAACAAACTCATTGCTCTGGCATTTTCTGTTCTAACTACAATAACATGAGAAGTAAACCCTAAACATATCAACCTCATGCAGCTGCGATGTCACAAAAAAACAATAAACACTGCACGCGAAGCAGCACATTCCTTTCAATATTTAGCGTCCAGCATATTCATGGGTTATGCGTTGAATATCATCCAACATAATATCTTGTCACTGACACTGATACATGCATGGGTCCTCTATATACTTTTCAGTGGTTGGGAGCACCAAACTATCCTGCAGGAGCCTTGGTGGGCGGCAGGACAGTGGACAGTGGGCGCCCTCCTCGCTCAAGGTACAGTGCCGCACGTCTTCAATGTTGCATGCTTGGTGCCGAGCCCTTGACCCCTGTGTCACAGCGGCATCCTGGCTGTGGTCCACGGATGTAACCAGGAATTTGACGATGGGGGTGGGGGGACGAAACAGGTTCATGAGTTGCAGAAATTGGGGTAGAAAAAAGTTTTTGACAATTATATAAAATTGCATGATAATAATGGAGTCAGACACACATATAAGTTACAGTTCAAGCAAAAAAAACAATAGGCAGTGTATGACGTTCTTTGCATATGTTGCAAAGCATATTTCCTGAAGAAGTTACCTACTCTAACAAAATATTCAAGCGTAAAGCTTTTCTTTTAGAAAACATATAAACATTTATATGAACATCGTACCACCATTGATGCAAGCAGATATATTATGAATGCAGGATCCATCTTGCAGAGATGGCATAAGCTCGTAATATAGGATAATGATGGTAAAGATTGAGTTCAATAGATGACTGATAAAGGCTGAAGATTTATTGTTGTTCAAGTTGAGAGGAGGCGCCTGGACTGGTGGAGAAGTGGCTCGAGGGGACGCGTCTGGGCTTAACGGGAGCGTCACACGAATATTTCCGAAAAAAATCGAAATATGTGAACAAATTTAGCATGCGTAGTTAAACACTTATGCAAGCTTGTGACAAAGTATCATAAAAAAAATCAGCAAAAAGTAAAGTTATGGCTGATTTTCTAACGCCCCTCTCGTTCGTCACCCATATCAAGCCATATAAATATATACGAAAAATGTCCGTAAAGAAATTTTGTGTGATATTTACTGGCATAGGCAAGCTGGCACCTCTCAGTCCCTCTCTAAGAGACAGAGGGTTGTCTCAAGGCTTTAGTAGTGAGGGAGTAGAGGGAGAGGCCGGGTTTCGCTGCTCGTCTCTCAGTCTTCCACCATTCCTGCTCCCTCCAGACCATTTATTCAGCGCAGGATTGATCTACCTCACGCTCTCTACCTCCTCCACCACTATGCCGAGGACATCAAGGCATAAAGTGGCTCAGAGAGAGAGAGAATGCTGGCTGTAGTTCAGCAAACTGTCCATGCGCGTCTGACAGCTAGCAACCTTTTGTGACTATAGTCTATTCACTTAAGCTGGATTCTTGGGAGCTGTTCGCTGCCTACCCGAGTATGTAAGGACGTCGCTAATTGGCTGATGCACGCGGGCTGGGTGGCGATGGTGGTGGTATTTTGCCTCGCCGCTCCCAAACACTCATGCGTTGTCTCAGAAAAATATTAATATTTCTTTGCTTTACTCACCTCTTACATAAGATAGGCCTATTTTGTTTGCATCAGTGAATCAAGACATGCCGACGCAAGGGAGGGGTCTGCCTATGACGAGTGCGGGGCAAAGCCCTCGGGAATCCCGCTCTCCAAATCGAGTGGTAGGGTCCCCTAGCCCAACTTTTTCTTATGGGGGTGGCCGGGGCGATGCAGAAGCGGCGCCTGCCCGTCGAATCACTCCTGGGATAAACCTCCGGAAGGTTCTTCGTGTGGGCTCGTGGAACGTTCTGAGCCTCTCAGACGATCGTCGACTACTTCTCCTATCGGGCGAGCTCAGTAGGCTGAGGGTGGATATAGTGGGACTCTCTGAGACGAGGAGGCCTGGCAGTGGCGAGACTAGCAGTGGGGGTTACACCTACTACTGGTCCGGCATGAGCAATGACGACCATGTCCGGGGAGTAGCTATAGGCATCTCCAACAAACTGCAGCCGTCAGTTGTTGAGGTTACTCAGGTTGATGAGCGTGTAATGCGGGTGAAGATGAAACACACTCTGGGTTTCATGTCTCTTGTTGCAGTGTACGCTCCTAACGAGGTGCGTAAAACTGAAGAGAAGGAGATGTTTTACGCCAAACTCGACTCTGTATTAGACCAGTGTCCTCCTCGGGACACACTCATTGTCTTGGGCGACTTCAATGCTACTACTGGCACTGTGAGAGATGGCTACGAGTTATGTGTTGGTCCCCATGGCTCCGGTACCAGAAACACCAACAGTTCTCTGCTTCTGAATTTTGCAAGGTCCAGGAGGTTGAGAATTGCAGGTTCTTGGTATCAGAGACCAGAGCTGCACCGCTGGACATGGTACAGTAATGCCGGAGGGGTAGCTAAGGAGATCGACCACGTCCTCGTTAGTACTCGTTGGAGGATCCTCCAGAACTGCAGGGTTTACCGCAGTGCTGAGTTCTTTGGAACAGATCACAGACTTGTTGTTGCTACACTTAAGCTTCATGTCAGGCCCAGAAGAATCTCAAGAGGTAACCATACTGTGTTTCATCTTGAGAAACTGAAGGACTTGACATGTGCTCATGAGTATGCGGTGGCAGTCTCAAATCAGTTTGATGTGCTCGGTGCCCTCGAGGACCCTGTATAACTGCGGGATACCTTCAAACGTGAAATTCTACAGGCTGCCAAGGAGTGTATTGGGGAGCGCCCGAGGTCAAGGCGTGGTTTTGTCTCGACGAAGACGCTGGAAGAAATCGAGGAGAGTCGCGCTGCCAGGCTGGCTGGGAACCAGGACCAGCACAGGGCTCTGTCACGCCGGACTAGAATCCTCCTGGGGAGAGACAAGGAGAGGTATGTCATGAGTCTCGCTGAGGATGTCGAGGGTCATTTGAACGCTAATGACCTCCGACCCGCCTACCGAGCCCTGAAGAAGCTCCGTTCCAAGTCTCCATCTCGGGCGAGTGCTATTCGAACAGCAGATGGGCGCCTCGTGTCGGACATGGATTTTGCAGATGGCTCGTTGGGCTGAGTACTTCGGGCAGCTGTTCACGGTGGACCCTCCAACTGAATAGCTTCACACCACTGGGTTACCGGCATGGATGCCGATCCTCCCATTGACGAAACCGCACCCTCTCTTGACGAAGTCAGAGAGGCTGTAGCAAAGTTGAGGGGTGGAAAGGCAGTTTTGGGGTTTGTAATATCAGTGCGGAGCTCTTCAAAGCTGGGGGTGAGGCCATGATCCGCGGGTTGCATGGTGTCCTGACTGCCGCGTGGCAATCAGGTACCATTCCTCCTGACTGGAAAAGGGGCTGGTCGTCCCTATCTGGAAAGGGAAAGGGGACCGTCAGGACTGCAACAATTACCGCGGTATTACACTACTCAGCGTGCCAGGCAAAGTGCTTGCCCATCTATTGCTGACACGGATCCGCAGTCATCTACTGCAGCATCAGAGACTTCAGCAGTCTGGGTTCACGCCTGGTAAGTCAACAACGGACCGTATCCTAGCGCATCGTGTCCTGGTGGAACGCCGACATGAGTTTCGACAGGGGATGCTTGCAGCCTATGTTGATCTCAAGAAGGCGTTTTTGATTCAGTACTCGTGAGTCACTCTGGGATCTTCTGTGACTTCGCGGGATTCCTGCAAGGACTATTGGTTTGATAAATGATCTGTATTCTGGGGCTGTGAGTGCTGTGAAGTGTGGGGCAGGTGTATCCAGCTTCTTTCCTGTTAATACAGGAGTGAGGCAAGGGTGCGTCCTTGCCCCATCACTTTTCAACACTTGTATGGACTGGGTATTGGGCAAGGTTGTAGATCAAAGTGATTGTGGAGCATCCGTCGGCAACACCAAGATCACTGATCCTGTTTTGCCGATGATGCAGTAATCTTTGCTGAGTCGCTGGAGGTCCTGGTGTGACTTGCGAGGCGCTGCACGAGGAGCAAAGTCTTTGGGACTTGAGGTCTCCTGGCTTAAGACCAAGGTCCAGGTGTTTGGAGACTTACTAGATGAAGCAGTACAGTCTGTTCATGCGTGCAGCGAGGACATTGAGATCTTGGAAAGTTTTACATACCTTGGTAGCGCAGTCCATAATGACGGCGGGTCACGTCAAGAAGTCTCACGGCGGATTGGCATAGCCCACGATGTTATGGACTCGCTCAGCGGGAGTATTTGGCGTTGTCGGTACCTGTGCAGGAGGACAAAGATGCGGATCTTCAAGTCGCTTGTGATCTCTGTCTTACTCTATGGTTGTGAGACATGGACACTAAATAGTGACTTGAAGAGACGAATCAATCTTCTTCTTCTTTCAGGTGAGGAGCTAAACCGCGGTTTTCACCCGGTTCAAAGCCTAATTTCCGGCTGGCTCCCTCAGGGCTTTATGAGGCCCTAACTCTCTGCTCTTTTTTCCCAAGCCTTTTCTAAAAATACTTTAACCCCTTCGATGATTCTTCTATTTGTATCCTGTACCCTACTCAAACCTAAAAGAAATTCTATTATCCCATCTATGTTCCCCTCTGCCACTCTATCCCACTGATCCCCGCCTACCTCCCGTGCCACTATTGCTATAAGCCGCTCTCTTTCCTCATCATACCTTGGACACATTAATACCAGGTGATCTACAGTTTCATCTAGTCTACCCATACACATTTGACATATCTTGCTTCCTTCGTTTGCCCATCTATATGTTCTACTATTGACCTCCAGAGATTTAGTCCTTGCTTTAAATATTAAACTACTCCCCAAGCTACCATCATAAAAGACCTCACACTTTGGTGTGGTCTTCCCCTTGTACCAAGTCAGAGAACTCTTACCCTCCATCCTCTGTCTCCACATCTCCCTGCCCTGCCTCTGAACTTGGTCTTTCACCTTTCGCTTTAACTCCCCCTCACTAGACTGGTGTATCCTATCTGTGAAACCCTGTTAACCCACATTTCCTCTCCCACCGTCTGCTTGATCTGTCCCATTTACTACTCTGTCCTATCCACTCATAAAACTTTTCGAGCCCACCTGTTTTCATCCATTTTTCTAAGCCTGATTTGTAATTAAGCACTGACTTTCCTATTCTCTCCGCAAAGGTACTCCACCCTGCCTCTCCCCTGATCGCCTCCACTGCTACATACCTGTTTGCCTCTAGTGCAAGTCTACCTACCCTGTTCTGTACTACCTCTAACTTGTCCAGCTCTCCTACCGTCCACCTCATACACTCTGCCCCATACATGAGGCTCGGTACTGCCATGCCTTTCCACAACCCTCTTACTACCTCATACCTGTTTGCCCTACATCTTGCTACACTACCAAGCCTTCCCACCCACTGATTTGCTTTTCCTATTTTATCCTGTTTCGTCCTATCTGCTCCCTTCCCATCTACCGTGATACCTAGGTATTTATATGACTCGGTGCGCCCTATCCTCAGGTCTCCATTTCCCAACTCCTACCCTCATCTGCTGCCTCTCCATTTATAACCAGGACCTGACTTTTCTCACTATTAAATTTCATCCCAAAATCCCTCCCATACTGTGCGACTATATGTAGCATCTCCTGAAGTTCTCCACTGTCCTCACTCATGACAACTATGTCGTCAGCATATAGTAAACTGCTCAACTTTTCCTCCCAACCCTTATCCCATAGCCCGAATTTCTCAACCTAATTGCTAATTCCTCTGTATATAAGCCAAAAAGTAACGGTGATAACACGCAGCCCTGCCTAAACCCTCTTCGACTACCTACCCACTCTGTCTCTATGTCCCCAAGCCTGTACACTGCCGTGTGTCCTCATACATACTATCTATTATGCTGACTATTCTGTCACTAATCCCAATTCTAGACAGTAGTCTACAAAGCAAACCCCTATTGACCCTATCATAAGCCTTTTCAATGTCAAGGAATGCAAGGTATGTCTTCCCACCCATCCTATTCATTTTTTCTATCACTGAACTAACTACGAACATGTTGTCCTCACCTCTCCTATCCTTGCGAAAGCCATTCTGTTCCTCCCCCATTACTCTATTTCTCTCACAACATTCACTAATCCTACCATTTAGTAACCCACTGAATATCTTTCCCACCGTATCCATTACTGCTATTGGTCGATAATTTTTCAAGAGCTTTCTACTTTTGTGACCTCCCTTGTGTAATAGAGTAACCCTACCCTCATTCCATTTCCTTGGGACTCTCTTATCCTGCCAAATCTGCCTAAAAAGCATATACAACCCATCCACCATACCCTCACCCCCTTCTTTATACAATTCGTTTGGTATACCATCCCTGCCTGCTGCTTTCCTATTTTTCAGCTTTTTTAAGTAACTCCTTATTTCTTCTTACTGAAATGTTCATCCATTCCCTCATCTATCTTCCTTTTACTTCCTATATTTACTTCACCTAATTCTACCTGCTCAGTCATGCCCCCCACCTCCTCCCAAAACTTCTTGATCTCCCTCTTAATACTCTCAGGTCCTTTCACCACTTCGTCTCCCACTAAATTTCATCTACGCACGGTTGCTCCCTGTCTTCCTCTCCTCTAAGAAAAGTATACCAATCCCTACCCCTTCCTCACCCTTCTCCCTTAGTTCCTCTACAATTTCCCTCTCCATGTTTGCCCTAGCCTTCCTAATAAGCGCTTTTATTCTCTCTGTTTTTTCTTATACCTATCCCATGCCTCCTCATATTCTAGCCTTCCTCTATCTCCATCTACTTCCTTTTCGAGTCTCTTTCGTGCCCTGTTCTGCCTCTTTCTTTCCTTCCTCGCCCTCTTAATCTCACTATTCACCTATTGCACTTTTTTCCCCGGCTCCTTTGCTTCACTTTACCTATCCTCTTCCTAGCTATTCCATCTATTGTCTCCCACAGACTCTGGTTCATTTCATCCAGCCCCCTTTCCTCCTTCCAAACTACCTGTTTCAAGTCCCTCCTAAAATGTTCCAATTTGCCTGTCTAATGTCCCATCTTTGTTCTGCATTTTTCTCCTTTTCATTCTCCCTTTGTTTTTTACTTGTATAATTTAAGACTATCATGTTGTGGTCACTATTTATATCTACCAGACCCTCCTCATCTATCCACATATCCTTCACCATCTTCCTGGCATTTTCATTTACTAGCACATAATCTATAGCTGATTCCCTCCCTCTCTCTGCCCATGTTACTCTACCCTCTGCCATGTCGTATTTAGGATTTCTAACTCGTTGGCCTCAACAAAATTTAAGAGTAGTATCCCATTCCCATTTACCTCCTCCCCTAGTATACCTATGTGTCCATTCATGTCCCCCAT
Organism: Chionoecetes opilio; assembly: GCA_016584305.1. Lineage (NCBI taxonomy): Eukaryota > Metazoa > Arthropoda > Malacostraca > Decapoda > Majidae > Chionoecetes > Chionoecetes opilio. The sequence goes on from JACEEZ010019012.1 coordinate 22,818, forward strand.
AACTATTATCTGTTCCTGTCTGTGTTCTGCTAATAATCTACTAATCTTGTTTATATTTCCTTTCATTTTCTATACTAGCCCCTCTCCCTTCAACTGTCATATAGCAGACTACTAAGATGATCGTCCCCTTTTTCTCCTCTTCTTTGTACTCTAATCTAGCAGCAAAAATATCTTCGCTTGCCTCACAGGTTCCTACATCTAGCTCCTCAACATCTATACCTGCATCCTGCCTGACAATAACACCCACCCCGCCCCTTTTCTAGGATTCTTGCTTCTACCCTTATTTTTAAGGTGATACCCCTCTGTTCTTACATTTATCCTCTCCCTAAGGTGGGATTCCGTGACGCCTACTACATCAAAACCCCATTCACTTAATTCCCCGGAAATGTCCTCTAATTTGCCTACCCCCCAACCCTGACATTAATGCATCCAAATCGCATAGAGTTTCTACACCCTTCCCTTGGTTCCATTTTCTAACACTGGGTCTTCCCTTATATCTTGAAACCCTATGCCTCCCATTTTTCCCCCGTAGACCTAGTTTCCCTGGCTAGCTAACCTAACAGCCTTCTCTAACTGGTCCCCGTACGCCTCTGTCCCCATCTTACTTAGGTGGACACCATCTCTGGTATACATCGAGTGCTTACCATAGAAAGTGTCCCACCCGTCCACAAACCGCAACCCCATACCCTTGCACAGCTCCTCTATCTTGCTATTTAGACTTAAGGCCCTCGACAGCCACTCCTGACCCACATACTCCCTAGGGATCACACCACAAATCACCCCTTTCCTACCACTCTCCTTGACCTTCTCTAACAGGGCCTTGTACCTAGTTACCAACTCTCCGACTTCGCCCTGCCTACGTCGTTCCCCCCGACGTGCACCACCACAACCGCATCCTTCCCTGTGCCTACCATCACCTTGTCCAGTCTATCTGTAACATCCTGCACAGATGCCCCTGGAAAGCACACCCTAATCCTCCTGTCCCTGTCCCTCTCACAGAAGGTCTGGTCTAGGTACTTCACCTGAGAGTCTCCCACCAACACCACCTCAGGCCCCTTTCCACTCCTGTCCCCTGCTTGCTGCTCCTCCACACCTCTACTCTTCACCCCCATATCCTCCTCCCCAAGCACAGCATACCTGTTGTGCAACGGCACCTCACCTGACTTTTCTGCCCCAGCACTACCTGGCTTGCTTCCCTTTCCTACCACCCGCCACTCTCCCTTTTTGGGCCTGGGACCCCCATTTCCCGGCCTGGTAAACCCCCTGCCGCCGTCCTCTACACCCTCCTAAGGGCTGTGGCCTTCTGCTGAAGGCCCTTCACCCGCCCTGCATGTAAAAAACCAGTCCATACCTACCTTTCCCATCCCCTACTCCCTTAACCCCCTTTAAACCCTCCTCCTGCAATGCCTTTACCTTTTCCTGTAAGGCACACACCAACTTTCCCTCACCGAGGACCGCAAATGTCACACCCACCGACAGGATGTAAACATTAACCCCTCTTCCCCCGCGGGTTACACGGTTGGGCCCACCCCCTCCTCTGTGGGAGCACAGCTACCTCCTGCCCCCCTGCGGCCACGTCACTGTAGCTACACCCCCACAACCCCTTCTAAAAACCAAATCCCATATTTAAAGAACTAGCAAAATTAAACACGAAAAAACTTGTCAGGTCCAAACGCCCTGCCTCCACGGAGTCTTTCTACTCCCCTCCTATCCTACTGCTGCTACATCAATCCCTTTGGTAATAAGTGTCTTCGCAAAATCATGGGGATCGAGGGGATGTTTAGTGTCAAATCATTGATTGCACGTGAGACTGAATCGGGCCTTTTTACCTGCATAGTCCATCACCCCAATTTCGGCTAATGGGCATGGGGCCACGCTACCCTAAAAACCGACCCTTTCCCATGGGTTGTATCGAAGAGACAATCGGGTGGAAGGGCCAAGGGGGCCCCCACAAGGTCGGGGGCAGGGGCAAGTTGATTTTTTTTTGAGAGCTGCTTGGGATGGGAAAGGAGACTCTGGGGACTCGCGCCCCTGGGGACCCCCGGGGGGATATTCCCCTGATTTGGAAGAGTTTGTGGGCCCGGGGCATAACAGCCAACACAGTTGTCACAATCTGCGTCAAAAGGGGTGGAGCTAACTAATCGCCGAGAAGGCGTGGGAACTTTCCTTTCCCCTTTCCCGCCCCTTAAAACCAACTTCCCCCTTCAATACCCGCACACTACCCCCCTTAAAATTTCCCCTTCATACCCCCCTTCACCCCTTAGGTATGATAGGAGAGAGAGAGGGAGAGAGGAGAAGAGAGAAGAGAGAGAGGGGAAAAAGAGAGGAGAGAAAAGAGAGAGGGGAGGGGGGAGAGGAGGGAGGGGAGAGAGAGAGAGGAGAGAGAGAGAGAGAAGAGAGAGGGAGAAGAGGAAAGAAAAGGAAAAAAGAAGAGGAGAGAAAGGGGAGAGAGAAGAGAGAGAGAGAGAGAAGAGAGAGAAGAGAGAGAAGAGAGAGGGGAGAGAGAGAGAGAGAGAGGGGGAGAGAGAGGAGAAGGAGAGAGAGGAAGGAGAAAAGAGAGAGGGAGAGAAAGAGAGAGAGAGAGAGGAGGGAAGGAGAGGGAAAAAAAGGGAAGGAGGGGAAAAGAGAGGGGAAAAGAGAGAGAGAATGAATGAAGAAAAGGAAAAAAAGAAGAAAAAAAAGAAAAAAGGGGGGAGGGGCCATGAGTTTGGGAAAATAGGGGAAGGAGAAAAAAGAGAGGGGGAGGGAAGGAGAGAGAGAGAGAGAGAGAGAGAGAGAGAGAGAGAGAAAAAAAAGAGAGAAGGAGAGAGGGAAGGAGAAAGAGAGAGAGGAGAGAAAAGAGAAAAGGAGAGAGAGGGAGGGAAGGAGAGAGAAAGGGAAGGAGAAAGAGAGGGGAGAGATAATGAGAGAGAAAAAAGGGGGGGAAAGGAAAAAAAGGGCCCCAGAAACAGAATTTAAAAAAAAGGAGAAAAAGGGAGTTTTGAGGGAGAAAGAGGGAAAAAGGGCGGGGGGGAAAAAAAGGGGGGAGGGGGGGAAAGGAAGGAGAGAGAGAGAGAGAGAGAGATTTCTTCTTTTTCCCCTTTCCCGGGGAGTCTCTCCCCTCTTTTTTTCCCTTCTCTCCTCTCTCCTTCCCTCTCTCCCCTCGCGTCTCTCGCTTCTATTTTTTTTTTTTCTCTCCTCTCTCTCTCTCTCTCCTCCTCTTTTCTCTCTCTCTCTTCTCTCTCCTCTCTCTCTCTCTCTCTTTTCTCCCTCTCTTTTCTTTTTCTCTCTCTCCCCCCCCCAAAACCCAACAAAATCAATTTTTTTTGTGTGTTGTCCTGCGGTGATTTAATCAGCCGGTATTTGTAATTACTTATGGTTTGGGAGGCCCGGGGAAACCTTGGGTTTTCTTTTAAAAAAAAAAACCATTTTTTGTTAAATTTTAAAATTTATATATTATAATATTATATATATATTATATTTTAAATATATAAAATATATAAAATATATATTATAAAAATTGGCAAAAAAACCAAGAAACCCCAATGAAATGAAACTCTCTCTCTCTTTTCTTCTCTCCCCTCTCTCTTCTTCTCTCTCTCTCTCTCTCTCTTTTCTCCCCTCTCTCTCTCTCTTCTCTTTCCCTCTCTTCTCCCTCTCTCTCTCTCCCCTTTTCCCCTTTTCCCCCTTTTCCCTCCCTCCCTCTTTTCTTCGCCCCTCTCTCCCCTCTCTTCTCTCTCCTTCTCTCTCTCTCTCCCCTCTCTCTCTCTCTCTCTCTCTCTCTCTCTCTCTCCCCTTCCCTTTCCCCCCCTCCCCCCTCTCTCACTTTTCTTCTTCATTATCTCTCCTCTCTCTTTTCTCCTTCCCTCTCTCTCTCTCTCTCTTTTCTCTCTTTTCCTCTCTCCTCTTTTCTCTCTCTCTCTTCTTTTCTCTCTCCCCCTCTCTCTCTCCTTTTCTCTCTCTCTCTCCCAATACCTGAAGGGGGGAAGGGAGGTTTTAAGGGTTTGAAATTTTAAGGGGGGTTTGAGGGGGGGGGTTATGAAGGGGTAAAGGGGGGAGTTATTTGAAGGGACGGTAAGGGAAGGAATTTTCACCCTTCCCCCGGCCCGTTTCACTTTTAGCTGCCCCCTTTGTGCGCCCACGAGTTGTGAAAAACTATGATTGGCTGTTTGATACCCCTTCTACCAAAAAAACTTTTCCAAAAATACGGGAATATGCCCCCTGGAGTGGGCCGTGTAGGGGGGGGCCCAAAGGCCAAACGCGCCCCCCGGCGTATCCCCCCAAGTTTGTTTGAGTGAGTCGGGCAGTGTTTGGGTTCAACAAAAAACACACTATTCAGAACCAAGGGGAAAACAAAAAAAGTCATGACTGCTATCACAAGAGTAGGCGGATTTTAAGATTTTCAGTGCATTAAAATGTTTTTACCCCTTTACCCGATATAAACCAAGTACCAGATGATTTTTTTTTTTTTTTTTTTTTTTTTTACATCAAAAGGGAAAATTTTGGCCCGGGGCCACAAAAAAAAAAATGGGTAACAAAAAACCCCGTTAATTGCCAGTCACTATAAAGAAGACAGTAAAAAGAATAAAATAAAAACAGAGGGGGTAGGCCAATTTGGGTTCGGGAGGTCTTGTTACTTTTCTTTTGAAAATTTAAGTCATAGGAAAAAATGGAAAATAGAAAAAAAGGAAGAAAAGTTCCAGAGTTTACCAGTGGAAAAAGGAAAGAAAGAGTAAAAATACGATTTAAAATTTTTGATTAGGGGAAAAGGACCCGAATAGGGATGAGAATGAGTAGAAAAATCTTTTGCAGCGAGGCCCCGGGATTGGGGGAGGCAAAGCGTTAGCAAGTTCAAAGAACAGTGAGCATGAAAATAACGGTTTGAAGAGAGCAAGGAAGAAAAATTTTTGGGGGGTGATTTAAAGATTGAAGGGCAGTCAGAGGGAGGGTTGATGAGACGAAAAAACTTTTGACTAACCCTGTTTAGGAGAGCTGTATGAGGGGGGGGGAAACCTCCCAAACAGTGAGACATTACTCCATACATGGGCGGATAAGGCCCCGTAGAGAGCAAAACAATTGGGAGGGAAAAAAAAAGGACGCAGACGCCACCCGCACACCCAACTTCTTTGAAGTGTTTTTGAAAAAGATGGGGTTTTGAGATTTTCCCGTTTAGATTTTTAGTAAAGGATAGCCCTAGAAAAAGTTCATTGTAGAAAAAAGGAGGACAGTTGGGGTTCATTGAAGAAGAGGGAAAAATTATCGATAGGGTTTTTTCGAGTAGATAGGGTGAAGGGAAAATTTGGGGTTTTTTAGGCATTGAAAAAACAAAGGTTTTCTTTGCCCAATCAGAAATTTTAGAAAGGGTCAGAAGTTAGGGGCCCCGGTGGATCTCTTCCCCTGAAACACCCTTTGTTCCTGTTTAGTTGGGCGTTTTAATAAAAAAGGGCGTTTGAAAAATGCAGGTTAGAATCACAAAGTAGAGTGGGTAGGGGTTGAGTTAGAATTTTGAAGATCATTAAGAATAATAGAAAGAGATTAAAGGGGTAGGGGCCCGAAACCCCGGGGAAAAAACCAATGTTGGTAGATTTTTGGAGAAGAACAAAAGTCCGTCTAAGTAGCTGCAATTTGAACGGTTTTTAAAGGAAAAATTTAAAAAGAAGGAAGAGAGAAGGATAAAAAAAAACCGAATGAGGGTTTGTTTGGGAAAATTTAAAATTTGTTTCCAGGGCTCTGGCAAAAGCTTTTTATAGGGCAAGGGAAAAAAGCCCCCAAAAATTTCACCGAAACCCCTAAAGGAGGATGACCAAGATTCAGTTTGGAAAGCTAGAAGATCGCCAGTAGATCGCCCCCCTTTTCGGAAACCGTTTCTCGATCAGATAGAAAAATTTTTGAAACAGAAGATGCTTAAGAATCTTTTTATTAAGGGATAGATTCAAAAACTTTAAGGGGAGGCAGGAAGTTTAAAAAAACCTTTTTAAAGGGCGGGAGTTTTAAGGATTAGAAAAGGCAACCCTTTTTAGGAAAAGGTTTTTTGTGAGCAAAAATTCCAGCAAGGGAAAGGGAAAAGGGGAAGTTTATAGACAAAGACGGAAAAGGTTTGGGCCAGGCAAGGGCAAGCACGAAAACCCAGTTTTTTTAGAAAAATAGGGGGATCCGTCAGGACCCCTAAGCCTTCCGAGGATCTAGGCCAGAAAGGGCCCAAAAAAAACATCATTTCCCAAAGGGTCTTAATGACAGGCATAATTAGAAGGGGGGTGGAGGAGAAGGAGGAACAAGCCCTTCATCGCCGAGTGGAATTTTAGCAAATGTTTTAGCGAAGAGTTCGCCTTTTGAAGTAGATGAGACAGTGTGGAGCCAAACTGGGTGAAAAAATAGTAGGGAAAAAATGAAGAAGAAAAAATTTTTTAGAGATGTTTTTAGTTTGATGCCAGAAGTCAGGAGGAATTTGATTCAGAAAGATTTTTTACATTTTTTATGAAAGAAAGGGGTTTTTTGGGAAGTTGAAGTAAAGATTTGGCATGATTCGGACAAAAATATAGGGGATGAGTTTCAGGAAAAAAAAGCTTTAGGAACACTGAAAACCCTTCCCTCGTGGTTTTATGGAAATTGTTTTAAACATGAGCATAAAAAAAATTTTAGTAAAGAAACACCAATTTTTAAGATAAATTTAAGGAAAGTAAAATAGGTTAAACATTTTGGGGCTTGGCGTTTTTGGGTTCAAAACCCCTGTAACTCCCTCAGTTTTGCTGCATTACATTTTTAAACACCCGTCCAAAATCCCCACAAATTTTCCAATCCTTTTGGATGAACACGGAACAATAAGGAAAAAAGGGAGGTGGTCAAAAAAAAAAAGGGTAAGAAAAAAAAAAACTGCCCAAAATGGGGGCCGTGACGGGTGAGAAATTGCCTCACTACAGGAAAAAATGAATTTCATGAGAGGTATCCCCCGGTCACCCGCACGGCGTCAGTTTGCAGTTTTACTTTTTAAGCCGCGGCACAAAAGCAAAATTTCCCCGGGAATATTCAGCCGGCAAAATTTTAACCCCCGGGAATATCTTGTGGTTTTGGTCCCCAAGAATTTCTTACAAAGCTAGCCGAGTTTTAACGCCAAGTTTTTTGGGGTTCTCCCTTTTTTAAACGGCGCGGGAGCCAAGGGCCCTATTTTTAAAAAAGGTCTTTTAAAAAATGGGTAAAAAAAGGAGAAAATGGAGAAAGAAACGGGAGAAAGTTATGGAGCCCGCAGGGAGCAACAATAAAAATTGCTTTCCCGTATCCTTAAAAAGGAAAACAGCCAAAAAAAGAAAAGGAAAAAAACCATCACTGATAAAGTAACTCGGGGGTCTTTTCCAAGTGTTTTTTATATCCTTAAAAATTTTTTAAAAAAAAAAGTACAAGACTTTACAATTCGTCCCTTTTAATCGGTTCTTGCCCCTAAAGATTGCTTTTTTAAGCTTGGGGAGGTTTGAAGGGAAGGTTCGGTAAGGGAAGGAAGTTCACGCCTTCTCGGCGATTCACGTTAGCTGCACCCCTTTGTGACGTCACGAGTTGTGACAACTATGATTGGCTGTTGATATCCCTCTACCACAAACTCTTCCAAATCACGGGAATATGTCCCCTGGAGTGGCGTCGTAGGGTGGGCGAGGCGACGCGCCCCCCGGCGTATGCCCCCAATGATTGATTGAGTGAGTCAGGCAGTGATTGTTCAACAATAACACACTATTCAGAACTCAATAGGGAAAACAATAAAGTCATGACTGACTATCACAAGAGTAGGCGGATTTTCAGATTTTCAGTGCATTAAAATGTTGTACTCCTACCCGATATCACCAAGCTACCAGATGATATTTTTTTTTTTTTTTTTTTTTTTTTTTACATCACAAGGAACTGGCCAAGGGCACAACAAAAAATGGGTAACACAAAGCCCGCTTAATTGCCAGTCCCTATAAAGAAGACAGTAAGAGAATAAAATAAAAACAGAGGGGTAGGCCAATTTAGTTCGGGAGGTGTCTTGTTACTCTTCTTTTGAAAAGATTTAAGTCATAGGAAAGTGGAAAAATAGAAACAGGAAGAGAGTTCCAGAGTTTACCAGTGAAAAGGATGAAAGAGTAAAGATACTGATTAACTCTTGCATTAGGAAGATGGACAGAATAGGGATGAGAATGAGTAGAAAGTCTTGTGCAGCGAGGCCGCGGGATTGGGGGAGGCATGCAGTTAGCAAGTTCAGAAGAACAGTGAGCATGAAAATAACGGTAGAAGAGAGCAAGAGAAGCAACATTGCGGCGGTGATTTAAAGATTGAAGAGTCAGTCAGAGGAGAGGAGTTGATGAGACGAAAAGCTTTTGACTCAACCCTGTTTAGGAGAGCTGTATGAGTGGATCCTCCCCAAACATGTGAGACATACTCCATACATGGGCGGATAAGGCCCCTGTAGAGAGCAAGCAATTGGGAGGGAGAAAAAAAAGGACGCAGACGCCACAGCACACCTAACTTCTTAGAAGCTGTTTTAGCAAGAGATGAGATGTGAGATTTCCAGTTCAGATTTTTAGTAAAGGATAGCCCTAGAATGTTCATTGTAGAAGAAGGAGACAGTTGAGTGTCATTGAAGAAGAGAGGATAATTATCTGATAGGTTTTGTCGAGTAGATAGGTGAAGAAATTGGGTTTTTGAGGCATTGAACAAAACAAGGTTTGCTTTGCCCCAATCAGAAATTATAGAAGGATCAGAAGTTAGGCGCTCGGTGGCATCTCTCCGTGAATCACTTAGTTCCTGTTGAGTTGGACGTCTAATAAACGACGTTGAAAAATGCAGGTTAGAATCATCAACGTAGGAGTGGATAGGGCTTTGAGTTAGATTTAGAAGATCATTAATGAATAATAGAAAGAGAGTAGGTGATAGGACAGAACCCTGGGGAACACCACTGTTGGTAGATTTAGGAGAAGAACAATGTCCGTCTACAGTAGCTGCAATAGAACGGTTTGAAAGGAAACTTAAAATGAAGGTACAGAGAGAAGGATAGAAACCGAATGAGGGTAGTTTGGAAATTAAAGATTTGTGCCAGACTCTGTCAAAAGCTTTTGATATGTCAAGGGCAACAGCAAAAGTTTCACCGAAACCCCTAAAGGAGGATGACCAAGATTCAGTTAGGAAAGCTAGAAGATCGCCAGTAGATCGCCCTTTACGGAAACCGTACTGACGATCAGATAGAAGATTGTGAGCAGATAGATGCTTAAGAATCTTCTTATTAAGTATAGATTCAAAAACTTTAGAGAGGCAGGAAGTCAAAGCTATAGGACGGTAGTTTGAAGGATTAGAACGGTCACCCTTCTTAGGAACAGGTTGGATGTGAGCAAACTTCCAGCAAGAAGGAAAGGTGGAAGTTGATAGACAAAGACGGAAAAGTTTGACCAGGCAAGGTGCAAGCACAGAAGCACAGTTTTTGAGAACAATAGGAGGGACTCCGTCAGGACCGTAAGCCTTCCGAGGATCTAGGCCAGAAAGGGCAAAGAAAACATCATTCCGAAGGATCTTAATGACAGGCATAATATAGTCAGAGGGTGGAGGAGAAGGAGGAACAAGCCCTTCATCAGCCAGAGTGGAATTTTTAGCAAATGTTTGAGCGAAGAGTTCAGCTTTAGAAGTAGATGAGACAGCTGTGGAGCCATCTGGGTGAAGCATAGTAGGGAAAGATGAAGAAGAAAAATTGTTAGAGATGTTATTAGTTAGATGCCAGAAGTCACGAGAGGAATTTGATTCAGAAAGATTTTGACATTTTCTATGAATGAAAGAGTTTTTGGTAAGTTGAAGTAAAGATTTGGCATGATTACGGACATAAATATATAGGGCATGAGTTTCAGGAGAAAAGCTTTAGGAACACTGAACCTTCCATCGTGTTCATGATACATTGTTTCATATCATGAGCATAAAAAAATTATAGTAAGACTACACCAATATTAAGATAATTGAAGGAAAGTAAAATAGTGTATAAACATTTTGTCTTGCTGTTTTTGCTTCAACTCGCTGTAACTCCATCAGTTTTGCTCGCATTACATTTTCAATCACTGTCTCAAAATCCACACACTTTTCCAATTCCTTTGGTATGTAACACGTAACAATAAGGAAAAAGGTAGGTGGTCAAAATGGCTAAGAAAGTAAAACTGCAAACTGGCGCCGTGACGGGTGAGAAATTGCTCACTACAGGAAAGATGAATTCTCATGAGAGCTATCAGAGGCTCACCCGTCACGGCGTCAGTTTGCAGTTTTACTTTCTTAAGCCGCGGTCACACAAGCAACTTTCCCGGCAATATTCAGCCGGCAATATTCACCCAAGGCAATATCTTGTCGTGTTTTGGTCACACAGACTTTCTTCACAAAGCTAGCCGAGTTTTAACGCCAAGTTTGGCTTCTCTTTTTAATCGGCGCGGGAGCCAAGCCGTATCTGAAGAAGCGTCTTTGAAAAAATAGGGATAAATAAGGAGAAACTGGAGAAAGAAACGGGAGAAATGTTATGGAGCCAGCAGTGAGCAACAATAAGATTGCTCCAGTATCCCTTAAAAAGGTAGACAGCCAACAAAGAAAATGGAAAGACCATCACTGACTCACGTAACTCATGAAATCTTCCTAAGTGTTATTATATCCTTCAAATTGTTTAAAAAAATGTACAAGACTTCACAATTCGTCTTGTAATCGGTTCTTGCCACTATGTATTTGCTTATTTAAGCTTCTGTACTTTGAATTAAGGCCTGCATTAATACTGAATGTCAAATAATATTCGTAGGTGGTTGTGGTTTCACGTTGGGTTGCCAAAAATCGGCAATAATAGTCCAACATGTTCGTCTTAAAAAAAACAGGGCAATTTTAGCCGAGTTTGGGCCGCGTTTGTGTTGCCGGCTGAATATTGCCAGAAAAGTTGCTCGTGTGTCCGCGGCTTAGCCATTTTGACCACCTACCTTTTTCCTTAGGTTACTTTGCTACTTTCCCAAAAGGAAATGGAAAAGTGTGGGATTTTGAGACGTTTTGAAAATCCCAATGCGGGGAAAAAACCGTGGAGTTACAGCGGTTGAACAAAAAAAGCAAGAAAAAATGTTAATACACATTTTTACTTTTTTTCAATTATCTTAATTTTGGTTAGTCTTACTTTTAATTTTTTTTATGCCCCATTGATTATAAAGGCCATTTTTTTTTGGGCCCTTTTTACTATTTTTTTTTAAACATCAACGATTTGGATAGTGGGTTTAAGGAATATCGCAATTTTCTGATGATATTATTTTTGGGTAGGATTTTTTTGGGATCACGTTTTGATGAAAACCATTTTGGGCCGGGGTGATTTAAAGAAAACTTAATGTTTTGGGTAGACAGATGGCAGAGGGAAAATTTTTAATTTTGGAAAAGGGGGGCGGGCTTTATGAATTTTGGTAGAAAACCCGGGAATAGATACCCCTTTACGCAGCACGGGTTTTCCTACTCTTTTTTCATCCCTATTTTTGTTCCATCTAAAAATTTTGAAAGGAGTTAATTCAGTATTTTTTACCTTTTCAAAACCTTTTAAACTGGAAAATTTTCGGATATTTCTCTTCCCTTTTTCTATTTTTCCCACTTTCCATGACTTAATTTTGTTTAAAAGGGGAGTAACAAGACACCTCCCCGGAACCAAAATGGTTTCACCCCCTCTTTTTTATTTTTTTTCCCTCTTATGTCTTTTTTAAATGGGGACGGGAAATTTTAAGGCGGGCTTTGTGTTACCCATTTTTGTTGTCCCCTTGGCCATTTCCCTTGTAAGGGAAAAAAAAAAAAAAAAAAAAAAAATTTTAAACGCTGAAAAATCAGGGGGGCCCAAAAAAAGATCTTGGAGGGGAGGGGAGCTCAGACTCCAAAAATAAGAAAAAAATGTATTGAGGCTAGAAATAGAGCTAATTAGTTTTTAGGTTTCCATTCCAGAAGTTTTAAAAAAGTAAAAATGGGGGGAAGTTTTCAAAATTTTTATCTGGCTTTTAGTAAACTTAAACCTAGACTATGCAGTTCATTTTTTGGCCCCCAAAATTACAGGATGGATTAGCTTTTTGGGAATTAGTGCAGAAAGGATGCCCAAAAATTGATTCAAGGGATGCAAAAATTTTTAAGTTATGAAAGAGATTGAAGCAAATTAAAGTTACGTTTCCTTAGGGGACGAGAGAAAGGGGTGGGTGATCTGATATGGGTTTTTTAAGGGGAAAAAAGGGTTTTAAAAAAGGGAGAGGTGGGAAAAAGTTTTTTACGGCTTTTTAACCAGGGTAGAAAAAAAAGGGTAACGGTTTTAAAGCAAAAAAGCGAAAATTTAAAAAAAAAAAAGGGGGGAAAAACGGGTTTCCCAAAAATGGGGTGGTGAATGTTTGGAATGGACTCATTTAGACAGGTGGGTTAGTGCGGAGTCTTTGGGGAGCTTAAAGCCGGGGTTTAACGAGCATTTTTTCCGGCCCAATATTCACCCGGGAAATATTTAGCCAAGGAAATTTTTTTTTCCCGGTTTTTTGGCCCACAGGATTTTTCCCCCAAAAGTAGCCGATTTTTTTAACCCCAATTTTTGGGTTTTCTTTTTTAATCGGCGGGGGGTGGCCAAGCCTTTACTAAAGGGAAGCGTTTTTGGGAAAAAAATGGGAAAAAAAAGGGGGGAAACGGGAGAAAAAAGGGGGAAAAAAATTTTTAAAGGGCCATCTGAAAAAACAATAGGATTTCTCCAGTATCCCCTAAAAAAAAGGGAAGGGACCACCCCAACAAAAAAAAATTTAAAAAAGACCTTTCACTGACTCACGAAATCTACAAAGGGGCGTTATAAAACCCTTTTTCAGGGGTTTACTTGGGGGCGTATAGGGCTTGAACAGTCTAAAATTTTGGGTTTTTGCCACTATGTATTTGCTTATTAAGCTTTTTTGTACTTTGAATTTAAGGCCTGCATTACCCCTGAATTGTAAAATAATATTCGTAGGGGTTTTGGGGGGTTTAAACGTTTGGTTAAGCCCAAAATGGGAAATTTAAAAACCCCAACATGGGGTTTTTTACTAAAAATCGGCAATTTTGGGCCGATTTTGGGGACCCGGCATTGTCTTGCCGGTGAATTTTGCCAAAAAAAGTGCTCGGGGGACGGGTTTAAAGGGGGAGGGACTTGCTAGGGTCGGGAGGGGGATAAAAGGGGGATGTGGGTAGTGTTAGGTAACGGGAAAAAAACCCTTCTGTAGGCCTCACGGCCTCTTTGTGGGTTTTCCCTTATTTTCTTATGTTTTATGTTTTTTTGTAATAAAATCATAAAACCACATGGTAGGTTCAGTTTTCCCAAAATATCTTTGGGGTAGTTTTGGTAAAAATTGGGTGGGAAGTAAAACATTTCAATGCATAAAACCTAAAAGGGGCCGCCTACTCTTTTGATCCCTCATTTCATGTTTTTAAATTTTTTTCCCCCTATTGATTTTACAAATAGTTTTTTTATTTTTGAACAACCCACTGCCTGATTCAGATGCAAAAAAAATAGGCCCTACTTGTGTAAGAGGTGGGAAAAAGGAAAAAAAAATGAATTTTTTTCCTGGGGCCAAAGCATGAGGTTTTGGGACCCGGGGCCGAGGAAAAATGCCCCCCCCTCACCCCCCAAGGCCCCGCTTTGCATCACCCAAAATCACCCGCCCGTCCTTACATACTGGGGTAGGCAGAGCAAGCTCCCAGCCCAGGAATCCAGCTTAAGTGAATAGACTATAGTACCTTTTTGAAAAAAGGGGGGACCAGATCCCCAAACTATGCCATTTTAACATTTCAAGAGTGAGGGAGAGCGTGGTGCAGAGAAAAAAACCAAACAAACTTGCTCAACTAAACCGAGCCTTAAAAGGTTTTTAAAGGGGGCACGGGGTTTTTTTTAAACCGCAAGTTTTTTAAAACTGCGAAATTCAAAGACGGGGGTTTTTTCCAGTTTTTTTTTAAATAACTTCCCACTTTTGGGTACCGCTTTTAATAAACAAATATCTTGGAAAGGGGAAATAAAAAAAAAGTTTCTGATCATGCGTTTTTTTTTTTAAATTTATGGGTAAAAATTTTGGAAAAAATTAAACCCAAATAATTTTACGAAAACCAAAAAGAGAAAAAAATTTTAAAATTTTCAGAAAAATTAAAATTCCCAATTTTTTTAAAAAATAAATCTTTTATTTTTTTAAATGCATTTTGGGGTTTTTTTTTCATCAGTGAAGGGTCATTGGGGATAAAAACTTTAAATTTGAGAAAAAAAATTTGAAAAAAAAAAAAGATCTTTTTTTTTGGGCATTATTTATCAAAGCTTTGGATCTGAAAATGAGCAAAGGAAAATTTTTCGGCATAAGCATATTTTTTGACATAAAAAAAATATGAAAATTTCCCCTGAAAAGTAATTAAGAAGTGGTGTGACGCTCCCCTTAAGGGAGGTTTTTTCAGGCATTTTCTTTTTTTCACCCAATCTTCTTAAAATGTAAAAGGGGTTTAAAAATGGGATTTTAAAAAACCTTCTAGAGAAATTTTTCATCAATTTTGATTTTTTTCTTTTTTTTTTTTTCCTGCCCGGCGAAATACGCCGTTGAGTGCAAAATGATCTCAGACGTATTTTTTTTTCATTTTTTAGTTAGATTTTTAAAACTTTTTGCACCCGATCCTTCATTTGTTGTGCTAAAAGTTTTTTTTTTTTTTTGCTTTTTTTTTAAATGATATTTTTAATTTGATTTTTGACAAAATTCTCACTGTCAGAAATATATAAATACATGAGCTACTTTCTTTCCAGGGATTTTTTCCTTTTTTTCTTTTTTCCAAACAAAACATACGAATGAAAATCGGTTTTTTAATTTTTTTATACTTAATTTTGAAATTTTGAAAACATAATTTTTAGTAACGGAAGCTCCAAAGGGTTTTTCTCCATAATAAGTCGTGAAAACTGTATTCTTCCCTCATAAAAAAAAAACTGTATGCCTATATACCCGTTAATTGAATTACAAAAAAAACATTTAGCAGAGTTGGCACTTGTTCCCCCTTTTCTTTGGGTGGTGTTTTCCAAAAAAATTTTCCACCCGAGTGAGGGTGTAACAAGGGGCCACCTTTCTCCTTTTGCTAAGTTTTAAAAATACTACACGTCTTTTAGCTTTAAAAAACCACCTTCCCGTGGGTATTCTTTTACCCCCTGGGGGGCGTCTTATTTCTTGCTTCTTTCTTTGCTTCTTTTTCTGTATCCTTTGGGAAAACCCTTTTTTCTTTTAGGACGGCCCCCTCGGGGAGCAATATTTAAAATTTACTGGAGTCATGGCTCCCAAACCCTTAATACCTCCTGCCCAGAAAGCACGATGTTCATTAAAAAAAACCAAATGCATCAAAATTTTCTGTTTTAGCGAGAGAAAAAAAACAATAAAGGTAAATAGAAGAGGAGGGAGTCCGCTGGGACATTTAAAAACCCCCCGGGGACCCTTTTCATAAGACCAAAACTGCAAAATTTCGGCCTTATTTTTGGTTTTTTTACATTTTTAGTTTTCACCATTTTATTTATACCTTTCTTTTGTTCCCCCCATAAAGTTTTTTCTAATTCCAATTTTTAGGTAATTCACGTTTAAAAGCCCCCCTGGGGGGGCAACCCCCCTCGTTTGCTCCCCCTTCGGGAAAAGTTCCCGGATTTGGTTTAAAGGGTTAAAGATTTGCCCCTTTCCCTTCTCTAAGGCCTTTTTATCATTACCCGTCTGGGTTTTTTTTTCCGTTTCTTTTTTATATCGCAATGAGACGATGTAAAATCCAACCCGTTATGTTGAATATAAGTCCAAAGTCTAAAAACAAGCCCAATCCCAAAGCATAAATTTTTGGAAAAAAAATTTGAAGACAAAATCTGCATTTTTGTTGACCATTCCCCTCCTCTCAAGTAATGTTTGTTCTTTGAAAAACATTACGGCGTGTCCCCAAAGTGTTTTCAAACCTCTGTTGTGAAAAAATGCAAGTAAAAGGTTTTGGGTTTCATTTTTTGGGAACTTTTTTGGACCCGATATGTTTTCCAAAATTTTTTTTTGGGAAAATTGAAAATGTTTTTCGGGAGTGGGCACCATGGAGTGAGTTTACACGGGCCAGCTGAGAAACCAGCATGATTTTTAGCCGTGAGGACGGGGATAATGCAAACAGCAGCAGTGATAGATAGACTTTTCCCGGGACATAAAAGACTGTTTTACATTGTTTTGGGGTGCGTTTTGCCTTGTATTAGATCAGAGGAAAAAAAATTTGACAAGGCCCTGATATCATGCATAACATACCGTGACTGTTTTGGGTCTATTGCCCACCAACCCAAAGACTAGGTTTGTTTTATGTATCGTTTTAAAAAAATTTTTCCCCTATTTTAAAAATGGGTTATAAATCGCTGCTACATTTATTTTGTATAACAAATTTGTCCTATAGCGTGGGGATCCCGGTGACGGGTGAGCCCTGGGGGTCACTGCCTGTAGGCAGTAACCACCCGGGCTTTGGGGGGGTAAGGGGCCCCCGGGGGTTTACTTGAGGGCTCGGATGGTAGGCCCCCGGGGGTTGACTTGAGGGCCTTGGATTTAAAGGGCCCTGGGGGTTCACTTGAGGGCTCGGATGGTGGCCCCCGGAGGTTTTACTTGAGGGCTCGGAAAGGTTTGGGGCCCTGGAGGGTTTTCTTGAGGGGTGGATGGTAGGGGGCCCGGAGGTTCACTTTAGGGCTCGGGTGGTAGGCCCTTTGGGGGTTCATTGAGGGTGGGATGGTTGGGGCCCCGGAGGGTTTACTTGAGGGTGGGATGGGGGGCCCTGGGGGGTTTTACTTTAGGGCTGGGGTGGTTGGCCCCCGCCCGAAATTTGGGGGGAAAAGGGATTTTTTTTAGTGACACCGTGATTTGCTCAGCTGCCCCCCGGCCTCCCATGCACTATCAAACATAGGAGAGTTAAAGGGGGCATGTGGGGTTTTTTACCCCCCTCGACGGTGCAGAAAGATTTGAATGGGAATTTGGGTTTCAGAGGATCGAAGTCGGGTCACCGAAACGCCCCCTCGGAGACGTAACCCCTCGCTACCCCTTTTTGACCTTTTTGACCAGTCCTTTTGCCCTCAGATGGGTTTGGGTCTGAAGATTTTTCATTAGAGGCCTGTGGTAGTTGACCCTCGTCCCGTGATGACGCAGGCAGGTATTTATATTTAAGCCCGTGATGATTGTCACCCCCTCCCTTTTGGTGTCCTTTGATGCACTTTCCGTCCGAAGGGGGGGGTTTTATGGGGAAAACCCTGGTAGTATTCCACCCCCAAAGATTGCAAAAAAGAGCTTCTCAGGACGGGAATTGAAAACCCGGGGCCCTTTAGTTCACCACGTCCCAAGGTTATCTCCTTTTGGGGCCTGTACGTACCATCGAGCACCCCCCAACGTTGCCTGTCCCAAAAATGTCCACCCGTCAGGCGCCAACATGATCTAGTCAAAACATGATCCCCGGGAAAGCTTGCAGCTTTTTCGGGGTTATGTTTTTTTCACAAGTTTGAGCAAACGTGTGGACGCACCTAAAGAGAAAAATTTAAAAATTAAAGGAAGAAAAAAAAACTTAAAAATTCCTTGGTGTGAACTTTCCCCTTAAAAGTTTAACACCCCTTTATTCTTTTTGTTAAGGGGGGGAATTTTTTTTTATGAAAAAGTGGGGAAAATTTTCACATTTTAAAAAAAACAAAAAAAAAATTTTCCCCAAATTAAATTTGATTTTGGAAATAAAAATTTTAACGGAAAACCCCTTTCCCTATTGGGTTTTACCTTTTTCACCAAAAATTTTTTTGATTGAAAGTTAAAAAAAAGGAAAAAACCCAAAAAAAGGTTAAAAAAACGGGTTATGGAAAAAATTTTTTTTTTTTGGCAAAACAAATTTATGGAACCCCCTTTTTTTTTCAAACCGTTTGAAAAAATGGGTTTAGATTTTCTTGGAAAAAATTAAATTTCCCGATTTTAAAATTTTTCCCCTTTTTTAAAAAGGACCGGTTTAAAAATTCCCTCCCCCACCCTAGTTTCGCTTAAAACCTTAAACCTTTTTTTTAATTTAAAAAATTTAAGGGCACCAAATGGGCACCAAAAAACCCCCCTTAAAAATTTTTCGGATTCGGATGCAAAGGGTTAAAAATTTTTTTTCTTTTTTAATTAAAAACCCCCCCAAAACGGCATTTAAATTTTATTTGGGGTTTTGCGTTTTCCTTTCAAAAGGGCCCCCAATTTTTTTGTATTAAAGGGCCCTTAAATTCCCGGGGGCCTTTTTTGGGGGCATTTCCGCGGCCCCAAAAAAAGTGTAACCCCCAAACATGGGGGAAACCCATTTGCCCATGGGGTTTGGAGGAAAACATAATTTTGGGCGGGGCCAGGGGGTTTAGGGTTTTTTCCCCCTTTTTACCCAAAGAAGGAAAAATTGGGAATAAAGTCCAATTTTCCCATGTCCCCTTTACGGGCCCCTCCCAAAAACTTTACCCATGAGTATTTAATTTTTTCACAAAAAGTCAAACCCCCTTTTTCCTTCCCTCCTTTCAAACCCCTTTTTTCCCGGCTTTTTGGACCCGGTTCCCCCACTTTTCTAAGGCTGGCCCAATCCGGGGCCCCCTGGTTTTGCACTTCCCTTTTTTTAACAAACCCTTTTTTAGGGATGTTTGTTCCAAAAGCAAAGGGGAAAACGGCCTTATGGGGAAAAAAAAAATTTTTTATTAGTAACAAAACAATTGTCCCAGGGGTCTAGCCCCCAAACCCCCTCTTGTTTTTCTTGGGGGGGGGGACGGTGGCCCTTTCCCATTTCCAAAATTTCCCTTTTTCAATTTTGGTTTTTTTCCCCTTTTTATTTTAAGAAAATTTCTTGACAGGAAATTTTTAACCAAACCGGGGGATATTCCCCCAAAAACTCCTTTCCCCCAAAACCCCCCCAAAAAAAAAAAGTTTTGAGGTTTTGTACAAAATTTTTTTAAATTTTTCCTTTTTTTCTTTTCTTAAAAATACCTCCTTTTCCGGCCGGATAGGGAATTTTCTGGGTTCTGGAGTTTTTTGGAGGAAATGTTCCAAATTCCTGGGACCCCCCCAAATTTCCCCCTCATATTCATGTGGGTTTTCCCCGCCGCGTTTTCATGGTACAAGGCCCGCAACTTTTTCCTCGCTAATAAAAGGCCCGTCTACACTATCAGTGGGCACCTGTGGTTTTGGAGCATGGTAACGGCGAGTACCCGGAAAATGACAGTGTAGACGCAAACAACTGAAGCACCATCCCTGACCGATGCAGTTCATGAGCGAGCTATATATTCGGGCGTGGCCACGTGTGAGCTACATCCCCACAGTGTTACCAGATGCACAGAAACGTCTCCGTTGAACTAGACAGTCAAGGCCGGTTCCCACTAGTCCGCTTGTACGGCCGCCGTACAACAACAATGAACAACAATGACGTCATAATGACGTCACAAAAAAGTTTACCACACCGCCGTACCGCTGTACGGCTGCCGTACAAATAGCGCGTTTTCACGACCGCTCTGGCCCGGTCTGGACTGTACTAAGGTCTGGACTAGTCCCGGACGGCCACTGTTTTCGCGAGGCGGATTGGACCGGTGTCGTGTGAGCAAGTGTCTGTTTATGAGGGAATGTCTATTTACTAACAAAGGCAAAGAAAACGGGCGTTGAGGGGATAATTACTAATATTGACTTGATAAACAAAAGCATGTCCAGGCGTACTACGACAACAAACCCGTCTTTATTTATCATTAAAGGGGGAGGGGGGGGGGGCACGAAGTGCAACACTCGCCGACGTCGGCAAGAATTCCTATCGGCGACAGTTATAGGTATGGTTTTGAGCATATATGATATATGAAGCATTCAATTTCGTACAGAAATGTCTTAACCACCCGTATATTCCCCCATCTCCTGCTCAGAGGACATTTCTGTACGAAATTGAATGCCTCTTATATCATATATGCTCAAAACCATACCTACAACTGTCGCCGATAGGAATTCTCGCCGACGTCGACGAGTGTTCCACTTCCTGCCACCCCCACCCCTTCCCCCTTTAATGATAAATAAAGACGGGTTTGTTGTCGTAGTACGCCTGGACATGCCTTTGTTTATCAAGTCAATATTAGTAATTATTCCCCTCAACGCCTGTTTTCTTTGCCTTTGTTAGTAAATAGACATTGCCTCATAAACAGACACTTGCCCACACGACACCGGGCTGGAACGGGCTAGACTGGGCCAAGCCAGCGAGCAGGACCAGTTGGACTAGTGTGGGGAGAACTGGCGCATGCGCACTACAGTCATCGGGGAAGACGACCAGGAGCTTCTCGTGCTGCTGATAAGACATGAAACACCATGATGGCCGACCATAAGACTAAAGTAATTTCACGAAAAATTACAATATTCGCAATTTGCTGAAACAACATCTTGGGAAATTAATGTACCGTCAACAACACTATAGTGGCCACTGCACTAATGTCACCAGGCGCCATATATTACGAATTTTAGCATCACTACAGACTTGTATGTGTCACTGAAGACATGTACCGTAGCTTTAGTGTTATGTAGATAATGTAAACTACGTACTGTGCACGTGATGTGATCTGTAGTGATGCTAAAACTCGTAATATATGCCCCCTTGCGACATTAGTGCAGTGGCGACTATAGATAGTGTTATTAACGGTAAATGAAATGAAATTTCATCATTAATTTTTTCATAGTCATCCCTGCAACGTGACTTCCCATTGAGAAGTCAAGTAAATAAAATGCGCGCTTTATAAAAATGTGTGCATTTTTGCCCGGAGGACCGCCCACTCGATCCCCCAGCCAATAGGAACGACGAATGGACGGGGTCAGTCTCGATGTATTTTCGCGAGCATCAGTCCACCCTGGAACGGTATAGACTGGACTGGACCAGGATGGTGAACGTCGCGAAAATGCGCTAAAAGTTAAAATCAAGTCATCTCTCCCGCTCGGTGGTGTCCGCTCGAGCGGAGGTGCAAACTGTGCCCCGTTACCGTAAATACCACTCAAGCGGTGATGATGGTGACGTCATTGTTGGGCGGTGTACGGCAACGGCGGCCGTAGAAGCGGGCTAGTGGGAACTAGAGTACCTTGAATAAGGTACTCTAGAGTAGCGACAACTTGATTTATGGGCGCCATCTTGCTACCAGGGCCTCTTCGTTCACCCAAGACCCGCGGACGTTCTCAAGGCATGAGCCCGCAGTATATCAAGTTATACATGTATAAAGGATATACTGTTACCTTCGGAAATGTTTGTTCTATAAGATTATCACATAAAACACAGTAAAACACATTAAATAAAGGTCATTATGAGACTCTGAAGAAATATGCATGAATTTACAATTCACTTTAACACGTCGTCATGTAAAACTTTGTGGGACAACTTATATGATGGTAGATATCTATATAAGCAGAATTTTATTAGCTTTCCATTGCTATATTTCGTTTTCTGATACATGCAGTAGTACCATGCAAATATTAGCGTTAACTAAATAAATTACCGTGGCGGCCTCTCTCTCTCTCTCTCTCTCTCTCCTCTTCTCTCTCTCTCTCTCTCTCTCTCTCTCTCTCTCTCTCTCTCCCTCTCTGTCTCTCTCTCTCTCGCTCTCTCTCTCTCTCTCTCTCTCCTCTCTCTTCCTCTCTCTCTCCTCTCTCTCTCTCCCCTCTCTCTCTCCTCTCCTCTTCTCTCTTCTCTCTCTCTTCTCTCTCTCCTCTCTCTCTCTCTCCCTCTCCTCTCTCTCTCTCTCCTTTTACGGAGGGAGATATATGAGTGAAAGAGAGATATGACTGAGAGAGAGAGAGAGAGAGAGAGAGAGGAGAGAGAGAGAGAGAAGAGAGAAGAGAAGAGAGAGAGAGAGAGAGGGGAGAGAGGAGAGAGATTTATATAATTTTATAATATATATATATATATATATATATATATATATATATATATATATTATATATATATATATATATATATATTATATATATATATATATATATATATAGAGAGAGAGAGAGAGAGAGAGAGAGAGAGAGAGAGAGTTACCAAAAAAACTTTTTCTACTTTATATATATATATATATATATATATATATATATATATATATATATATATATATATATTATATATATATATTATATATATATATATATATATATATATATATATATATATATATATATATATATATATATATATATATATATATATATATATATATATATATATATCTCATATCTCTCTCTCACTCATCTCTCTCTCTCTCTCTTTCATGGAGAGAGAGAGAGAGAGAGAGAGAGAGAGAGAGAGAGAGAGAGAGAGAGAGAGAGAGAGAGAGAGAGAGAGAGAGAGTGGGGTCGCCACGGTAATTTATTTAGTTAACGCTAATATTTGCATGGTACTACTGCATGTATCAGAAAACGAAATATAGCAATGGAAAGCTAATATAATTCTGCTTCTATAAATATCTACCATCATATAAGTTGTCCCACAAAGTTTTACATGACGACGTGTTTAAGTGAATTGTTAGTTCATGCATATTTCTTCACAGTCTCATAATGACCTTTATTTAATATGTTTTACTGTGTTTTATGTGATAATCTTATAAAACAAACATTTCCGAAGATAACAGTATATCCTTTATACATGTATAACATGATATACTGCGGGGTCATGCCTTGAGAACTTTCGCGGGTCTTGGGTAAACAGCGAGGCCCTGGTACTAAAATGGCGCCCAGTAGCGTTTAACATAGGGCCGATGAATGACGGTACCCTCTTTACAGGGACCCTAGTGGGAACCGGTCTTTAATCTCCATGCCAGACGTTCCGGTGTATGGGTTATATACAGTGTGAAATTAGTAGAACGTTGATAGTTATGGAGCATACGGTCTGCAAATCCCAGGGATGTACCTGGTACGTATGTACGATGTACCGTAGTATTCCACAGGGTTGATAATGACCCATGTTATCTGGGACAACTGCACGCCAGTACCTATGGCTCAACCAACACGGGCAGCAGCTACCCGCACACTGGATAGGGGAGAACGTAGGGGACTCAGTACAGTGTGAACGGGCAAACTGCTGGTCGGTGGTCTCTGCCATCCTTCACCACCATCCCTCAAAACTGCTGAGTTGCGTCAAAGACGGTATACTAAAGAAAGACTGGAAAGCTTCAAAATAAGGTGTAGTAAAGGCTAACTGGTTACTCTTTAGTTCTTTCGTCCACTAGATGAGGGCGTTAGCGTCAATTGAGCTAAAGACACGAAGTGTGAATTGTACAATGCAGATATGTAGATTAAGGAACATGTTTTACTACATTGCCTGGAAATCAACATATACGGATGAAGTCGTTGATGTTACAACACCATGTAAAGGAAACCAAAACAGTCATTTGGAATTTCTTAATTTACGTAAAACAAATAGAGACACAAAATCAGTGGATCTTTTTCAGATATGTCAAAATAGACACCAAGGAACTATATTGTGGGCAGAAATTAAATAAATTCCGTAATTAAACACTTTAGGTGGTGCGGTTGCAAAATCAGTAGTCAGTACCTCCTGTGCAATTATCATCTCGCGTGGTTGTTTACAATTTTACATCTTTGAATCAACTCGGACGTCCAGTCGTCGACTCGTCCACTCTTTAAGCTACCGTGGTGGTGAAAAGACGTGTATGCTCCGGGCTCCTCCACCGAATTTTAAACCGCTACTACCGCTTCCCTGACCACGACACTACATTACGTTGTCTGTGTGCATACATATATGACCCCAAATTTCCTTAATATATCTAATATTATCCCTGAAATATTAGAAAATAAAAGGCTAGCATATCTGGAACCACTGAGGTAGTTTTTTCGTCCACTTAAATAGATGGCGCTCTAAACACAAGAATGGGGTGCTATCTGGCATCTTTCTGCTACACTTATTTGTTATGTTGGATAGGAATATTTCCCGTCTTTCTTTAGTATACAGTCTTTGGTTGCGTGCTCGAGCACCATAGGTGGCCACTGATAGTGTAGACGGGCCTTAAACTCCCCCAGCGGTAACCAATTCACCCTTAACCACCCCGTAGTTTGTATTAAAGTAATCGTCCAGACCATTTCATCATTCCTGATTTAATTCAATCAATCATAGCCATTAACGAGTATTCAACAATACGTCGTCACTTTTTGTACCCAGTCAGCCGTTTTTAAATAATCCGCAATCAAAATCGCAAATTCCCGAGTTCTCAAAACGCACTCAGATTTGCAGACGCTCAGGCTCAGGCTCCGTGACGTAGCATCAGGGAGGATCCTCTTCCCGCGCTGATCAGAGGCACGTAAAAAACAGAGATAATATAATAGACTTGAAGATATTTGGGGGTTTCTGATAGATTTTCTTTGCTATATGCCACATGCATGCATCCTTTATGGGTGCAGCATGCTTCCTTCCCACACACACGCCTGCACAACACCCTTGCCCACCCACCCCTTTCCACACACACCTGCCCCCCCCTTCCCACACAGACGCTTGCTACACGCCTCCTTCCCACACACACGCTTGCATACACGCCTCCTTCCCCACAAAAAAAAACGCCTCCGTCCCACACACACCCTGCACACCGACACCCTTCCCACACTCACGCCTGCACACTCCCCCCTCCGTCCCACACACACCCTTCACAACCGACACCCTTCCCACACTCACCGCCTGCACACCGACACCCTTCCCACAGGGGACGCCTGCACACACGCCTCCTTCCCCCACACACGCCTGCACACACGCTTCCTTCCTAAAACACCACGCCTGCACACCGACACCCTTCCCAACACGCCTGGGAAATACTTTGGAACTCATCCTTCCGGCTTTGACTGAAATGAACTACCGCACTGTATTGTAAAGCTTATTGTACTTCATATCTGTAAAGGTTCCAGCGTGCGCTCAGCCTTGGTTAACCCACAACGATCGCTATGAAATATAAGGAGTCTCAAAAATTCTAAGTCCAGTTAGGTTAGGTTAGGTATACTTTGTGGTTAAGGTTAGGTTAGGTTAGGTATACTTTAAAGGTTAGGTTAGGTTAGGTTAGGGATACTTTGTGGTTAAAGGGTTTGGTTTTGGTATACTTTTGTGGTTAAGGGTTAGGTTAGGTTAGGGATACTTTGTGGTTAAGGTTAGGTTAGGTTAGGGATACTTTGTGGTTAGGTTAGGTTAGGGTTTGGTATACTTGTGGTTAAGGTTAGGTTAGGTTAGGTATACTTTGTGGTTAAGGTTAGGTTAGGGTTTGTATACTTGGGGGTTTAGGTTAGGTATACTTTGTTTGGGTTTAAAGGGTTTGTTAGGTTAGGTATACTTTGTGGTTAAGGTTAGGTTAGGTTAGGTTTGGTATACTTTGTGGTTAAGGTTAGGTTAGGTATACTTGTGGTTAAGGTTAGGTTAGGGATACTTTGTGGTTAAGGTTTTAGGTTAGGTATCTTTGTGGTTAAAGGTTAGGTTAGGTTAGGGTTGTTATTAGGGGATATTGGTGGTTAAGGTTATGGTTTTGGTATACTTTGTGGGTTAAGGTTAGGTTTAGGTATACTTTGTGGTTAAGGTTGGTTAGGTATACTTTGTGGTTAAAGGGTTTGGTTAGGTTAGGTTAGGTATACTTTGTGGTTAAGGTTTTGGTTAGGTTAGGTATACTTTGGGTTAAGGTTAGGTTAGGTATCCTTTGTGGTTAAGGTTAGGTTAGGTTGGTATACTTTGTGGTTAAGGTTAGGTAGGTTAGGTAACTTTTGGAGTTAGGTTAGGTTAGGTATACTTTGTGGTTAAGGTTAGTAGGTTAGTTAGGTATACTTTGTGGTTAAAGGGTTTGGTTAGGTTAGGGTTTGGTATACTTTGTGGTTAAGGTTAGGGTTTGGTTTTGGTTTTTACTTTGTGGTTAAGGTTAGTAGGTTAGGTTAGGTATACTTTGTGGGTTTAAAGGTTTGGTTTTGGTTAGATTTTTTTTAAAGGTTTGGTATTTTTGGGAGGGATAAACTTTTTGTTAAAAGGTTGGTTAGGTTTTGTTAGGGGGAACTTTGTTAGGGGTTAGGTTTTAATTTTTACAATTTGACTTTATGATTTTTTGGGGCCCCAAAACGCTTCCCTATCCCTTTCCCCCCCCACCCCAAAACCCCTTTTCCCCCAGGCCTCCCCGCTTTTTCCCCTAAAGGAAGGTGGACCCCAAAACCCACCCACACAGCCCTTGCACACCACGCCTGCAACACGCTCCTTCCCCACACACGGGGTGAAACGCCTCCTTCCCACACACCCGACGCTTCCTTCCCACACACAGCCTGCACACCGACACCCTTCCCCACACAACGCCTGCACACAACGCTGCACACACCCAACCCTCCTTCCACACAACCCTCCACCCACCCTCCTTCCCACACACAGCCTGCACGACAAAACCCCCCACCCCTGCACCAACGTTGGTTTGTCATGTGGGGTTTCCAAAGTTTGGGGGCCCCGGGCCCTCAACGTGTGTGTTTTGGAAGGTGTGTGGGTGCAGGAAGGGGTTTGGGGCGACGGGTCAACGTTTTAAATTTTGGGGGCCCGACAGGTTGTTTTAGGCCGAAAGGTGGGCCTTTTCGGGCGTCCCTGTTCTGACGTCATCAATAACAGTCTAGCCCTTTTGGAGGAAGATTTTTTTTTTTTGCGCGCTTTTTACAAAGTCGTGTTTTTACGGAAAAAAGGGCCTGGAAATCAATTATTTTTGGTGGGTTAGGTGTTTTGAATGTACATTCAATATAATTAGGCAAAAAAAAAATGGGTCTGGACAATTACTTTAAGTAATCCGCCCGAAGTTCCTTTCGTTAATACTTTCTCTCACATCTGGACAAGTTTGTTATCAGTTATGTTTATCCAAGAGGATATGTATATAGGTAGTGAGGTCATAGTAACGTATAAAGAGGCGGAAGTTGTAAACTGAGAGAGAGAGAGAGAGAGAGAGAGAGAGAGAGAGAGAGAGAGAGAGAGAGAGAGAGAGAGATGACGAGAAGCTGGGTGGTGTGTTGGGAGCGGAGCATGGGTGAAACAGACGCCCACTACCCACTACCCACACATAACCTAACCGTCTAATACTTCTCTCTGTTACCACAGGTAAGGGTTACGGTATTTCAAATAAATATACTATGTTTTAACCATTTATAGGGATTCATGATATCTAGCGAAATATAATACGGCTCTTGTAGTGACTAGATATTGTGGAAAACAGACGCCCTCTACCCACTGCCCACACCGCGCCTAACCGTCTGATGTTTCTCTCTATTACCACAGTGCCCGTTATGTTGACCATCTAGCCTACTTAACCACTGGTTAAGTAGGCTAGATGGTCAACCACTATCCACTATCATCGGATAGCACTATCGGTAACCACTATCATCACCGTGTGTGTACGGTGATTCACAGACAACAGACAAACACAAAATATGATAGGTTCGAAGTTGTGTTAGGATAACTATTGTAATGTGAACCAAGGGATGTATGTTAGTCTACAGGGCGAGACCCAAGGGGACTCTTAAGACCCCCGGGTTCGTAAATGACGCTCTTTGTTGTCAGAGTGACCATGGGGAGGTTCCTAGACCCCCAATAGTTTTCTTGGGAAGTACTAAGGTGTAATATTTTTTGTTTCTAACCATTGTGTCTTAAATCTCACGTTTCGTTTATTAATCTAACGACCGATAATTATGTAAGTAACTGCATGTAGTCAAATTCGGAAAGAAAAATCATTTGTGAGAGAAAATGTAAGACTGTTTTGTTGAACCCTGTGTTCCCCACGGTGTGCTGAAGTTTCCTCTTACAGGCATCCACTACCCAAATACGAGCCCACTCTAAGAGTTAGTAACTCGCCTCCAAATCTAGTTTCACGTTACCAGAGGCCCCCTTACCTCTCTTAAAACAATATATGAGTGGTGGCAGCTTACTATATTAAATTGTGAGACTCTATTTAGATTTATTCCTGTAAAGTAAAATCAAGCCCTAACCTCCGAGTACTTGAATAGGGAGATTGTTTTAAAAATCATAATCCAAGTCAATTTAACAGCAGTAATTATTGTGCACCCGACTTCGGGGCATGACCAGGAGGAGAGAGGAGAGAGAAGGAGAGAGAGAGAGAGGAGAGAGAGAGAGGAGAGAGAGGAGAGAGAGAGAGAGAGAGAGAGAGAGATCATCGATGTGGAGGAGAGTCGTACACAAGCGGACTTGGAACTAATAGTCGTGACACTGAATAAAGATGTGGATGACATATATGGCAGCCATCTTGGAACGCTTTTATTCCTTATCATAAAATGATCTCTCTCTCTCTCTCTCTCTCTCTCTCCCTTCTCTCTCTCTCTCTCTCTCTTCTCTCTCCCCTCTCTCTCTCTCTCTATAATATAATATATATATATATATAAGTATTAAATTCTGAATAATATTCCGAGTGTGGCTCTTTATGCAGTACATACGAATACATTATGTATTGTTTAAGCCTTGAAGATCAGTCCAGTAAGACCAGTCCAGCTAAGTGGTTTCAGCCAAAATATTCTGTTCTCAAAAGCTTCAGAGTTTATGTGAGCTTATGATTATAAAGTGCTGTTTATTTCGTAGTCTGCCCTGCAACTGTCAATAGTTCAGTGTGGATTCAAGAGGTGTGGTCCTGCCCTCAGCGTGGCGGCAGGAGCCCAACACGACCCGGCTGCGGGTCCTGGCCGGGGTGTGGCTGCTCATCTCCTTTGTCTTGGTGACTGTCTACCGCTCCAACCTGAAGGCAATGTTGATTCTGCCGCGCCTCATCTTTCCCTTCAACTCTCTGGAGGAGTTGATACAGACAAACATTCCCTGCTACGTTTTGGAGGCCTCGGTCTCCCACGAGAACATCAAGGTAAAGACAGGCTCAATAATGCTGAATTTGTGCGCAAGAAGTGCAACTGATTATTTATCTTTCAGTATGATAGCAAGGCTCGAGTTTCTTATTCGTTAAGACACTCTTAATACACATCACGTGCCTCGGAGGATGGATGGATGTATTACTCGCATCTTTCATGTATTACATGAATTTACATATTTCCATGTATTTCATGAATTCATGTATTACTCGCATCTTTTTCGAAGTCCAATATACGAGTATGCTCGAACAGGATCGCAGCTATTAACGATTTGGGAAACACGCAGGTGGTACAAACTTGTCAGTGATGCAAGCAGACAAGGGTCACGAGGCTCCCTGGTGTTTAGATTCGACTGGCAATCGAGTCTTCAGGCTTCCTACGGTACCATCGACTTAACTCCAGTATTAGGTTTAATCCTCTTTATCTTAGTTTTGGTGAGGCGGCATGCTGTCCCGGTCTTAAGAATACCTGTTCCATCGAATTAAGAAAGTAAAGAGTGAACTGATGGTATGATCCATTATTTTGTCGGCTTCAACCCCCAACTACTGCTATAGAAATCTTGCGTCCACACTGGCTGGTTCCAAATCAATGTTTCAAGGTTGCAAAACCTCTTCAGCAATGGCGTAGCTAGGTATCTATCAATGCAGGGGCACCTGGGGGGGAGGCACTAGGCAAACGGAGCTTAGGGGCATTCTGATGCCACATAGAAGGGTATATGGGCATATTCTACGATCAGATCAGTGGTGGGTATCAGAGCATTATACAGAATACGGCAGCCATGGTCAGTGGGGGAGGGGGACGGAGCACCGGATTCTCATGGAATCCGATGGGACTGTGACCTCTTACACTTCCTTCATCATCATCGTCATCCTTCACACAATCTATGTTAAAACTGTCCACCTGCACTACAGGCAGCTGAACCCGGTACAGCCCTACACACCTTGGAGAAGCAGCTCATTACGCACACCGATGATAAACGTGCCGCCCAAGATTTCTTGAGCGGCAAACACGTCGTCATCGCGGGCTCCTTCTCCCTGTGGTTCGTAACTCAGATGAGGTTTCGCAAGGTGAGTATCGGCTGACTCTTTCTCCTCATGGGTGGCAGCGTAAAATATTACATGTTTAGATGTAAGTTCGATGGCGGCAACATACTAATTACAATAGTAATGATGATTAAAAAAACATGATAAGGGGAAAAGGGATAAGATAAAAAAACGATAGTAACAATGGTGGTAAAAACTAAAAAATGTGCGTGTGCGTGTGGTGTTTTTGGGTGTGTATTCTTTTATTTGGATTATCTAGTTTATTTTCCGGGCCAGAGCAAATGTCGTGTGGCCCCGCTCCATATAAACATTTTTATCTTCATCCTTAGTGCTTTGTGTTGGCCGAACCCACACCCCCGGAGAGAGGTCACAACCCCGCTAAAACCCGGTACCCCCTTCACTGCTGTGGACGGGGGCTGGGGTTTTTTAAGGAAAAAAACCCTCTTTTTTTCCGCCCACCCGGGGATCAAACCCCGGACTTCTCGGTTGAAAAAACCGAGGTGTTTCCCCCCTACACCAGTGTGGTGTGTGTGTGTGTGTGTGTTTATGTGTGTGTGTATGTGTCGGTGATATGTGTGTGTGTATGTACAGTGTGGTGTGGGTTTTACCTAGTTGTAATTACTATTGTGATGTAGGGGGAAATACTTGGGGCCCCGTCTACATAGCTTTTGGTCAAGTTTTCCTTAAAATCAGAAATACACTTGTTTTTACTAATCTTGTCCAATTTATTCCACGATTTTTTTTTGTTATGCCATCACAATTATTCCACCCAGTTGGGAAAAAATGCTTTCTTAAAATCCTTCTGATCTTGTCTTTTTAGCTTTTTTCTTTATCCCTTGTGTTTTTCGTGTCCCTCACAAACATTTCCCGTTTGCGATTTTTTCCCACCCGTTTTCCTCATACATCGCTATTTTATTTTTTATTTTCCCCTTCTTTCTTCAAAGAATGTCCCAAGTCCAATCTCTCTTCGTAGTCAACTCAGTTAGACTTTTAACCACTTTTTTGCTGCTTTTGATTATTTCGATCTGCTTTTTTTTATCTTCCTTTTGAGTGACTTTTATTTTTATTTTTCCTCTTTACCCATGGGGATATTCTAGTTTAGGGGGGACATGGCCCTTCAGATTTTTTTAAATCCTATCCATGTGAACAAAAGTTCCTTTTTCATCAGGGTGTGTGCAGCACATCATTGTGGCACCAACATCCCGTTAATGTGTTTCTTAATATAAGTTTTCTTGAAATTTTTATTCAAGTTTTCCTCTTCCTCGCCTTTTAAAAATCATTCCTTTCCTAATAATTTTTAAAATGTAACTTGCCCTCTTTTCCTTCAAAATAAAAAAAATTCATGTTTTGGGATTGAATTCCATTTCCCCTGTTAACTCCATTCATAATCTTATCCCAAAACATAGCAAAATGGGAATATTCCTCCTTTTCTATATTTTTTAAATCTCACACCTCCTAAATAAACTCCCCAATAAATTTTTAATTCATGCCATGTTTTTTTAGGGAGACAAGAACATAATCGGTGGTAACACTGAGCCTTGAGGTACTTCGCTTAATTCATTACCCCATCCCCGAAACGCAGTCCTTAATCACGGTTCTCATCAGTCTCCCTATCAGAAAAATGTCATCCATTCAAAATATTTCCATCCCAGTCCACCTTCATGTTCCAATTTCCACAACAGCCTTTCATGAGGTACCTTGTCAAAGGCTTGTTTCAAATCTCAATAGACAAAATCCACCCATCCGTCTCTTTCTTGCACCACATCAATTACTCTGGAATTGAAGCATTGCAAATTGGAGACACAAGAGTTTCCAGCTCTGAAGCCAAATTGGCTGCCAGATAATATTTCCATCTCTTCCAGGTACCCATCTCATGTCTCGTATTATTTTCTCACATAATTTGGCTACAACACTGCTAAGTGACGCTGGTCTTTAATTCAACGGGTCTTCTTTACTATATAACTATATTTGATCTTTTCCAAACTTGTGGTACTTTTTCTTCCATTATTGAGCACATAATTAGGTTGTGTATTTTTATCTACTAATTGTTTTTTACACTCTTTCATAATTATGTCTGGGCCAGGGGCCTTTCTTACATCTTGTGCCTCCAACAGTATCAGGACCTCTTGCTTATCTACTTCTATATTGCTTATAATAGAGCAGATCATTGCAAATATTGCCAAAATATTTCAAATGACGATAAAGCATGAAAATTGGCACAAATATTTTATATAGGTGACTCTTCAAATCTACCCGATTGGCCATTTGAAAATCCAAAATGGCGACAATTTTTTCAAGATTGCCGCCAAAATATTCCAGAAAATACTTACTTTTGCATGTAATACCTGTGGTTAGAGATGAAATGGTTTACCCTTTTACCTATTTTGGTATTTTATACATGCTTTATACACACTAATGCCAATTTGGATAATGGACCCGTTTACTCACACCTAAAACACGGAGTATTATGAAGCTTTGGATGCAATATAGTCTCCATATTACTGTACTCATATTCTTTTTGCTGAGAAATGCACCATAAATTAAATTGTTTTTTTTGGGGCCAAAACATCACAACACGGCGGAACGCGCTCTGAATGGTTGTGACGTAGTAGGTGTACAGTCTCAGATCAGCTGATCGGCTTGTTTTGGCTCAACAGACCGTCAGTACCAATCCATTCAACCTGTCCCAGACAAAAAGAAATATCAGTTGTTTGTGCCAATGTGCAAAAACCAAATAAAAAATCAGAGGAAGAAGGGAGTGTTCATGAATGCCTAAAGACAAGAACAAGAGGAGAACGTGGGGATGTCTGCAAGCGTGATTTCTCGATGAAGGAAAATGACAGTAATATTGCTGGTGAAGGACCATTTTGAGGTATTATAATGTATGGTTGTGCATGGTAAGTGGTAAAATTCTAATGTTTGCCCATACTCTCCCATTCCCAAACAAGTTTGGGACTGGGGAATGCGGGGTTGTGGGGGTAGGAAAAGTTAGCGCGGAGAACTGTAATTAAGAGTTGTGTATGGGTAATATTCCCTAGATGTAGGGTAAATTAAGGAAATCCTATATGCTAGAGGAAGTGTTCCACGGGTACAAAAGGTTAAGCCGTGACGCTAGTCGGGTCATTGACCACGGCTCTTTATACAAGGCCTGAGCGGTGAAGGGGTGCGTCATCAGTCTTCAGTCAATTT
Organism: Chionoecetes opilio; assembly: GCA_016584305.1. Lineage (NCBI taxonomy): Eukaryota > Metazoa > Arthropoda > Malacostraca > Decapoda > Majidae > Chionoecetes > Chionoecetes opilio. The sequence continues at coordinate 55,864 of JACEEZ010019012.1, forward strand.
CGCTACACGTTACCGCACTCCCTATTGTCAGGCCTACACCTTCCTTCGACCCCTACACCCTTTCAAGGATAGGTGAGCGATAGGGAAGTGTGGGTTCAGGAAGTGTTAGGAGGACAGGGGTTAGGGTCGTGAAGTGAAGGGTGTAGGGTGAAGGGAAGTAGGGGAAGGGAAGGTGTCTTAGGTGAAGACGGTGTGGGGTGAAGGGAAGGTGTAGGTGAAGGAAGGTGTTAGGGTGAAGGGAAGGTGTAGGGGTGAAGGGAAGGGTGTAGGGGGTGAAGGGAAGGGTGTAGAGGTGAAGGGAAGGTGTAGGGTGATAAGGGAAGGGTGTAGGGATGAAGGAAGGTTGTAGGGGTGAAGGGAAGGGTGTAGGCACTGTAGGGTGAAGGGAAGGGTTGTAGGGGTGAAGGGAAGGGTGTAGGGGTGAAGGGAAGGGTTGTAGGGGTGAAGGGAAGGGTGTAGGGTGAAGGGAAGGGTGTAGGGGGAAGGGAAGGGTGTAGAGGTGAAGGGAAGGGTGTAGGGGGTGAAGGGAAGGGTGTAGGGTGTAGGGTGAAGGGAAGGGTGTAGGGAGTGAAGGGAAGGGTGTAGGGGATGAAGGGAAGGGTGTTAGGTGAAGGGAAGGTGTAGGGTGGAAGGGAAGGGTGTAGGGGTGAAGGGAAGGGTGTAGGGGTGAAGGGAAGGGGTAGGGGTGAAGAAGGTGTAGGGTGGAGTGTAGGGGTGAAGGGAAGGGTGTAGGGGTGAAGGGAAGGGTGTGGGTAATAATGTAGGGGTGAAGGGACAGGGTGTAGGGATGAAGGGAAGGGTTGTGTAGGGGTGAAGGGAAGGGTGTGAGGATGAGGGAGGGTTGTGAAGGGAAGGGTGTAGGGGTGAAGGAAGGTGTAGGCGACTAGATGTGGGTGAAGGGAAGGGTGTAGGGGTGAAGGGAAGGGTGTTGTAGGAGGTGAGGGATAGGGTGTAGGGGTGAAGGGAAGGGTGTAGGGTGAAGGAAGGGTTAGGGTGTGGAGGTGAAGGGTGTAGGTGAAGGGTGTAGGGTGAAGGTTTGAGGGTAAGGGAAGGGTGTAGGGTGAAAGGAAGGGTGTAGGGTGAAGGGAAGGGTGTGTGTAGGGTAGGAAGGGTGAGGGTGTAGGGGTGGTAGGGAAGGGTGTAGGGGTGAAGGGAAGGGTGTAGAGGTGAAGGGAAGGGTGTAGGGGTGAAGGGAAGGGTTGTAGGGATGAAAGGAAGGGTGTAGGGGTGAAGGGAAGGGTGTAGGGGTGAAGGGAAGGGTGTAGGGAGGAAGGGAAGGGTGTAGGGTGAAGGGAAGGGTTGTAGGGGTGACGGGAAGGGTGTAGGGTGAAGGAAGGGTGTAGGGAGGAAGGGAAGGGTTGTAGGGTGAAGGGAAGGGTGTAGGGGTGAAGGGAAGGGTGTAGGGTGAAGGGAAGGGTGTAGGGGTGAAGGGAAGGGTGTAGGGATGAAAGGAAGGGTGTAGGGGTGAAGGGAAGGGTGTAGGAGGTGAAAGGGAAGGGTGTAGGGCATGAGAGGAAGGGTGTGTAGGGGTGAAGGGAAGGGTGTAGGGGTGAAGGGAAGGGTGTAGGGATGAAGGGAAGGGTGTAGGGAGGAAGGGAAGGGTGTAGGGGTGAAGGGAAGGGTGTAGAGGTGAAGGGAAGGGTGTAGGGTGAAGGGAAGGGTGTAGGGAGGAAGGGAAGGGTGTAGGGGTGAAGGGAAGGGTGTAGGGAGGAAGGGAAGGGTGTAGGGGTGAAGGGAAGGGTGTATGGGGGTGAAGGGAAGGGGGTGTAGGGAGGAAGGGAAGGGTGTAGGGGTGAAGGGAAGGGTGTAGGGGTGAAGGGAAGGGTGTAGGGATTGAAGGAAGGGGTGTAGGGTGAAGGGAAGGGTGTAGGGGTGAAGGGAAGGGTGTAGGCATGTAGGGTGAAGGGAAGGGTGTAGGGGTGAAGGGAAGGGTGTAGGGATGAAGGGAAGGGTGTAGGGATGAAGGGAAGGGTGTAGGGTGAAGGGAAGGGTGGGTGGCAACTGTAGGAGGTGAAGGGAAGGTGTGAGGGGTGAAGGAAGGGTGTAGGATGAAGGGAAGGGTGTAGGGATGAAGGGAAGGGTGTAGGGGTGAAGGGAAGGGTGTAGAGGTGAAGGGAAGGGTGTAGGGATGAAGGAAGCGTGTAGGGTGAAGGAAGGGTGTAGGGATAAGGGAAGGGTGTAGGGAGTGAAGGGAAGGGTTTGTATTTTGGGATGAAGGGAAGGGTGTAGGGGTGAAGGAAGGGTGTAGGGGTGAAGGGAAGGGTGTAGGGATGAAGGGAAGGGTGTAGGGGTGAAGGGAAGGGTGTAGGGGTGAAGGGAAGGGTGTAGAGGTAAGGGAAGGGTGTAGGGGTGAAGGGAAGGGTGTAGGGATGAAGGAAGGGTGTAGGGGTGAAGGGAAGGGTGTAGGGCGTGAAGGGAAGGGTGTAGGGATGAAGGGAAGGGTGTAGGGTGAAGGGAGGGTGTAGGGGTGAAGGGAAGGGTGTAGGGTGAAGGGAAGGTGTGTAGGGGTGAAGGAAGGGTGTAGGGATGAAGGGAAGGGTTGTAGGGGTGAAGGGAAGGGTGTAGGGTGAAGGAGGGTGTGAGGGGTGAAGGGAAGGGTGTAGGATGAAAGGAAGGTGTGTAGGGGTGAAGGGAAGGGGGTCTGTAGGGGTGAAAGGGAAGGGTGTAGGGATGAAGGGAAGGGTGGTAGGGAGGAAGGGAAGGGTTGGTAGGGGTGAAGGGAAGGGTGTAGGGGTGAAGGGAAGGGTGTAGGGGGGGGGGGGGGGATGAAGGAAGGGTGTAGGGTGAAGGGAAGGGTGTAGGCACTGTAAGGGGTGAAGGGAAGGGTGTAGGGGTGAAGGGAAGGGGTGTAGGGTGAAGGGAAGGGTGTAGGGATGGAAGGGGGGAAGGGTGTGAGGTGAAGGGAAGGGTGTAGGGGTGAAGGTTGTGAAGGGAAGGTGTAGGGATGAAAGGAAGGGTGTAGGGGTGAAGGGAAGGGTGTAGGCACTGTAGGGTGAAGGGAAGGGTGTAGGGTGAAGGGAAGGGGTAGAGGTGAAGGGAAGGGTGTAGGGGTGAAGGGAAGGGTGTAGGGAGAAGGGAAGGTGTAGGGGTGAAGGGAAGGGTGTAGGGGTGAAGGGAAGGGTGTAGGGAGGAAGGGAAGGGTGTAGGGGTGAAGGGAAGGGTGTAGGGGTGAAGGGAAGGGTGTAGGGATGAAGGAAGGGGTTGTAGGGGTGAAGGGAAGGGTGTAGGGTGAAGGGAAGGTGTGTCAGGCACTGTAGGGGTGAAGGAAGGGTGTAGGGGTGATGGAAAGGGTGTAGGGATGAAGGGAAGGGTGTAGGGATGAAGGAAGGGTTGTAGGGTGAAGGGAAGGGTGGTAGGCACTGTAGGGGTGAAGGGAAGGGTGTAGGGGATGAAGGGAAGGTGTGTAGGGATGAAAGGAGGGGTGTAGGGTGAAGGGAAGGGTGTAGGGTGAAGGGAAGGGTTGTGAAGGATGTAGGGGTGAAGGGAAGGGTTGTAGGGGTGAAGGGACAGGGTGTAGGGTGAAGGGAAGGGTGTAGGGATGAAGGGAAGGGTGTAGAGGTGAGAAGGGAAGGGTGAGGCAACTGTAGGGGTGAAGGGAAGGGTGTAGGGTGAAGGGAAGGGTGTAGGGATGAAGGGAAGGGTGTAGGGATGAAGGGAAGGGTGTAGGGGTTGAAGGGAAGGGTTGTAGAGGTGAAGGGAAGGGTGTAGGGATGAAGGGAAGGGTGTAGGGGTGAAGGGAAGGGTGTAGGGATAAGGGAAGGTGTGAGGGAGGAAGGGAAGGGTGTAGGGTGAAGGGAAGGGTGTAGAGGTGAAGGGAAGGGTGTAGGGTGAAGGGAAGGGTGTAGGGGTGAAGGGAAGGGTGTAGGGTGTGAAGGGAAGGGTGTAGGGATGAAGGAAGGGTTGTAGGGGTGAAGGGAAGGGGTAGGGGGTGAAGGGAAGGGTGTTAGAGGTGAAGGGAGGGGTGTAGAGGTGAAGGGAAGGGTGTAGGGATGAAAGGAAGGGTGTAGGGGTGAAGGGAAGGGTTGTAGGGGTGAAGGGAAGGGTGTAGGGATGAAGGGAAGGTGTAGGGGTGAAGGGGAAGGGGTGTAGGGTGAAGGAAGGGTGTTAGGGGGGAAGGGAAGGGTGTAGGGGTGAGGAAGGGTGTAGGATGAAGGGAAGGGTGTAGGGTGAAGGGAAGGGTGTAGAGGTGAAGGGAAGGGTGTAGGGGGGGAAGGGAAGGGTGTAGGGATGAAGGGAAGGGTGTAGGAGGTGAAGGGAAGGGGTAGGGGTGAAGGGAAGGTGTAGGGATGAAGGAAGGGTGTAGGGAGTGAAGGGAAGGGTGTAGGGGTGAAGGGAAGGGTGTAGGGTGAAGGGAAGGGTGTCAGGGATGAAAGGAAGGGTGTAGGGGTGAAGGGAAGGGTTGTGGCAGTAGGGGTGAAGGAAGGGTTGTAGGGTGAAGGGAAGGGTGTAGGGTGAAGGGGAGGAAGGGTGTAGGGATGAAGGGAAGGGTGTAGAGGGTGAAGGGAAGGGTGTAGGGTGAAGGGAAGGGTGTAGGGATGAAAGGAAGGGTGAGGGTGAAGGGGAGGGTGTAGGCACTGTAGGGGGTGAGGGAAGGGTGTAGGGGTGAAGGGAAGGTGTGTAGAGGTGACGGGAAGGGTGTAGGGGTGAAGGGAAGGGTGTAGGGATGAAGGGAAGGGTGTAGGGGTGACGGGAAGGGTGTAGTGGGTGTGAAGGGAAGGGTGTAGGGTGAAGGGAAGGTGTAGGGATGAAGGGAAGGGTGTAGAGGTGAAGGGAGGGTGTAGGGAAAGGGAAGGGTGTAGGGATGAAAGGAATGGCTGTAGGGGTGAAGGGAAGGGTGTAGGGATGAAGGAAGGGTGTAGGGTTGAAGGGAAGGGTGTAGGCACTGTGGGGTAAGGGAAGGGTGTAGGGGTGAAGGGAAGGGTGTAAGGGTGAAGGGAAGGGTGTAGGGATGAAGGGAAGGGTTTAGGGAGGAAGGGAAGGGTTGTAGGGTGAAGGGAAGGGTGTAGGGGTGAAGGGAAGGGTGTAGGGAGAAGGAAGGGTGTAGGGGTGAAGGGAAGGTTGTAGGCCACTGTAGGGGTGCAGGGAAGGGTGTAGGGGTGAAGGGAAGGGTGTAGGGTGGTGAAGGGAAGGGTGTAGGGTGAAGGGAAGGGTTGTAGAGGTGAAGGGAAGGGTGTAGGGGTTGAAGGGAAGGGGTGTAGGGATGACAGGAAGGGTGGTAGGGGTGAAGGGAAGGGTGTAGGCACTGTAGGGGTGAAGGGAAGGATGTAGGGGGAAGGGAAGGGTGTAGAGGTGAAGGGAAGGGGTGTAGGGGTGAAGGGAAGGGGTGTAGGGATGAAGGGAGGGGTGGTAGGGGTGAAGGGAAGGGTGTAAGGGGTGAAGGGAAGGGTGTAGAGGTGAAGGGAAGGGTGGGAGGGGTGAGGGAAGGGGTGTAGGGATGAAAGGAAGGGTGTAGGGGTGAAGGGAAGGGTGTAGGCACTGTAGGGGTGAAGGGAAGGGTGTAGGGGTGAGGGAAGGGTGTAGAGGTGAAGGGAAGGTGTGTAGGGGTGAAGGGAAGGGTTGTAGGGATGAGGAAGGGCGAAGGGTGTGGGGTGAAGGGAAGGGTGTAGGGTCGGTTTTGAAGGGAAGGTTGTGTAGGGGTGAAGGGAAGGGTGTAGGGTGAAGGATAGGTGTAGGGATGAAGGGAAGGGTGTAGGGAGGAAGGGAAGGGTGTAGGGGTGAAGGGAAGGGTGTAAGGGATGAAGGGAAGGGTTGTAGGGGTGAAGGGAAGGGTGTAGGGGATGAAGGGAAGGGTGTAGGGATGAAGGGAAGGGTGTAGGGTGAAGGGAATGGTGTAGGGGTGAAGGGAAGGGTTGTAGGGGGTGAAGGGGGGGAAGGGTTGTAGGGTGAAGGGAAGGGTGTAGGGGTGAAGGGAAGGGTGTAGGGGTGAAGGGAAGGGTGTAGGGATGAAAGGAAGGGTGTAGGGGTTGAAGGGAAGGGTGTGAGGCACTGTAGGGGTGAAGGGAAGGGTGTAGGGGTGCAGGGAAGGGTTCGTGTAGGTGAAGGGAAGGGTGTGTAGGGGTGAAGGGAAGGGTGTAGGGGTGAAGGGAAGGGTGTAGGGGTTGAAGGGAAGGGTGTAGGGGTGAAGGGAAGGGTGGTAGGGAGGTAGGGAAGGGTGTAGGGGGTGAAGGGAAGGGTGTAGGGGTGAAGGGAAGGGTGTAAGGGTGAAGGGAAGGGTGTAGGGGTGAAGGGAAGGGTGTAGGGATGAAAGGAAGGGTGTAGGGTGAAGGGAAGGGTGTAGGGTGGAAGGGAAGGGTGTAGAGGTGAAGGGAAGGGTGTAGGGTGAAGGGAAGGGTGTAGGGTGAAGGGAAGGGTGTAGGGATGAAGGAAGGGTGTAGGGGTGAAGGGAAGGGTGTAGCCACTGTAGGGGTTGAAGGAAGGGTGTAGGGTGAAGGGAAGGGTGTAGAGGTGAAGGGAAGGGTGTAGGGGTGAAGGGAAGGGTGTAGGGATGAAGGGAAGGTGTAGGGGTGAAGGGAAGGGTGTAGGGGTGAAGGGAAGGGTGTAGGGTGAAGGGAAAGGGTGTAGGGTGAGGGAAGGGTGTAGGGAGAAGGGAAGGGTGTAGGGAGGAAGGAAGGGTGTAGGGTGAAGGGAAGGGTTGTAGGGATGAAGGGAAGGGTGTGGGGTGAAGGGAGGGTGTAGGGGTGAAGGGAAGGGTGTAGGGATGAAGGGAAGGGTGTAGGGGTGAAGGGAAGGGTGTAGGGATGAAGGGAGGGTGTAGGGGTGAAGGGAGGGTGTAGGGGTGAAGGGAAGGGTGTAGGGGTGAAGGGAAGGGTGTAGGGGTGAAGGGAAGGGTGTAGAGGGTGAAGGGAAGGGTGTAGGGGTGAAGGAGGGTGTAGGGATGAAAGGGAGGTGTAGGGGTGAAGGGAAGGGTGTAGGGGTGAAGGGAAGGGTGTAGGGATGAAGGGAAGGGTGTAGGGGTGAAGGGAAGGGTGTAGAGGTGAAGGGAAGGGTGTAGGGGTGAAGGGAAGGGTGTAGGCACTGTAGGGGTGAAGGGAAGGGTGTAGGGGTGAAGGGAAGGGTGTAGGGGTGAAGGGAAGGAAAGGGAGGGAGAGGACGGAGTGAGGGAGATGACTGAGGCTGATGACGTCACGGCCCATCGCTCAGGCCTTGTATAAAGAAGGCCGTGGCTTGACCCACCGATAACCTAACCTAATCTAATCTAACCTAACCAAATCTAACCTAACCTAACCTAACCTAACCTACCCAAATATAACCTAACCAAATCTAACCTAACCTAAACAAATCTAACCTAACCTCTTAGCGGGGGGTTGGGGGGGGTTCTCGACACTTCGGTCATCATTCTGTGAGGATCCTGACGTCATCAGGTTCACACGTCTCTGGACTCAGAAGAAATCCAATGAATTTTCCCTAGATCTAGGGAATTTTTTCAACACCCCTAAATTCATGGATGGGGATGATAGGTGAATGTAGGTAGTGTTAAGTAACAGGAACTACCTCGTGTAGGTCTCACGGCCTCTTGTAGCTTCCTTATTTTCTTTTGTTCTTATGTTCTTAAGCAATGGGAGGGAGAAAAAAATGAACGCAGACGCCACAGGACACCTAACTTTTTATGAAGCTATTTTAACAAAAGCTGAGATGTGAGATTTCGAGTTATGATATTTAATAAAGGATGGTCCTAGCATGTCATTGTAGAAGAGGAAGACAGTTGAGTGTCATTGAAGAAGAGAGGATAGTTGTTTAGAAGGTTATGTCGAGTTCATAGGTGAAGAAATTAGATTTTTGAGGCATTGAACTAAACAAGGTTTGCTTTGCCCAAATCAGAAATAATAGAAAGATCAGAAGTTAGGTGCTCTGTGGCATCTCTCCGTGAGTCACTCCGTGAGTCACTCCGTGAGTCACTTAGTTCCTGTTGAGCTGGACGCCTAATGTACGATTATTTGTACTTATTTCTAAAACAACTTGTTCTTAACTTCTAGACCAAAACCTGTGAATACTACACCGCGGAGAACCTCCTCAGTACCTCCTACAGTATTCTTTTCCCAAAGGGATCAAAGCTGAAGCCTGCAATTGACTCAATGTTAGTGTTGATCTTAGTTAAGATTAATTACTGTTAATTTTATTTTATCTGCTAACCTCTACATATATTGAATCATATTAAAAGTAAATATAATAAATGATAACCGATAAACTTATGAGAATGACAAATCTTATGTTCACCATGACACTTTGTTTCCTATATTACCAGCCTAAGTCGCCTGGGGGATGCAGGCATCACGGATCATCTGCTGAAAGCAACTTTCAGGAAGCTAAAAACTGCCTGAATAAAGATAATCTGTCACGCCCACCGCGATCAGATCTCTGGGGCTCGGCGACTTTTACGGGGTTTTCTCCTCTACGTTGGAGGTAACGCACAACCCCAACTTTGTGAAAAATATATATATACTAATATTATATTTATATATATATATATATATATATATATATATATATATAATATATATATATATATATATATATATATATATATATAATATATATATTATTATATATATATTAGTGTTGGACCGAATATTCGCATTCGCATTCGCAATTGCGAATATTCGCATGTTTTTTCCAATATTCGCATGCGCATTCACATTTGCACTCCCACTCGTAGTTGTTTTGCGAATATGCGAATATTTTGCCCAAATCAATTAAACTACAAAAATAAGAAAAAAATAACAAGTGAACATAATATTACACAAGCAAACACATAAGTAAATTAATAGTTTAGCCGTGCGTTAGTTAAAATAATGGGGAAAGGAGGCGTAGTGGTAGGCTAGGCTATAGTCCCTCGAACACTATCTCCATCCTCCACCCTCTAACAGAGTGGCAGCCGCTACTCTCAAGGTCACTGTTACTGAACTCAACTCATGAGGGGCCTACTCGTGAGGTATTTGCATCAAGAATTTTGAAAAAACTTGGTCCAACTTGATTTGATTCTGTCCTTGCGCGCGCTTTGGAGCATGTTTTCCCACTTGATATGGTCCACATTCAACATTGTTCCAGAGGTGTTTTCAATATTCAAGTGCAACTTGAATACAATGGCTTCTTCCTCCGCATCTTTACAACTCTCCCACTACGGACATTATCTCCCTCGAAATGCAAGTACCGTGTAAGATTAGGACATTAAACAAATAGAAGGAAGTGTGTTAGGTGTGGCAGGAGAAGCACATATGTAGATACCCGGGTAAACATTAGTTAAACATGAAATATCGGTACGCTATTAATCTGTGGCTTGGAGGTCCTCTTCGATATTTTAATTGTTCCATATGTGACTTGTTATGGAAGATGAGATGCTTAAATAAGTTGAATGAAGTGAGTTGGGTGTCATAGATGAAGTACACTTAGGAAATACTGGCGTCAATATCACAAAGACACGAAATTAGAGCTCCATGTTATTCTGTGTTTTGCCAGGCTCTCAATCGACAATGAAATTGTACGAAAGTGACTTTTTATAAGAATATAAGAAAATAAGGAAGCTACAAGAGGCCGCGAGGTCTACACGTGATAGTTCCTGTCACCTAACACTACCTACATCCACCTTTCATCCCCATCCATGAACCTATCCAGCCCCTCTTTAAAGCTCCCTAATGACTCAGCACTAACTACCTGTCTACTGAGACCATTCCATTAATTCACCACCCTATTTGTGAACCAGTTTTTCCCTATTTCCTTTCTAAATCTACGCTTTTCCAGCTTGAATCCGTTACTTCTTGTTCTACCCTGGTTAAAAGCCGTAAGAACTTTTCCTACCTCTCCTTTATTAAATCCCTTTATCCACTTAAAAACTTCTATCAGATCGCCCCTTACTCTGCGTCTCTCGAGTGAGTGCAATTTTAATAACTTCAATCTCCTCTCATAACTAAAGTTACGCATCCCTTGTATCATTTTGGTCATCCTTCTCTGCACTGTTTCTAACAAGGCTATATCCATCCTGTAATATGGAGACCAAAACTGAACCGCATAGTCTAGGTGAGGCCTGACTAGAGCCAGATAAAGCTTTAGAATAACTTCCGCACTTCTACTTTTAACACTTCTGGTAATGAATCCTAATACTCTATTAGCTCTATTTCTGGCCTCAATACATTGTTTCCTAGGTCAGAGGTCTGGGCTCACCCTCACTCCAAGATCTTTTTCACTTTCTGATCTTTTCAGCGATACATTGCTTATGGTGTATCTATTACCAGGGTTTTGTCTACCAACATTCATAACTTATCAATATTAAATTCCATCTGCCATCTGACTGCCCACTCGTTAAGTTTATCTAAGTTTCCCTGCAATATGTTTACATCAGACTGTGATCCAATAATCCTACCTACCTTAGTATCATCAGCAAACTTGCTGATATCACTGCTCACTATCCAAGTCGTTGACGTATATAAAAAATAGTAATGGACCCAAAACAGACCCTTGTGGAACTCCACTTATGGGTGATGACGGCTTTAAATAAGGTGAATGAAGTGAGTTAGGTTTACAAGGAGAAACAGACATTGTGAACCCGATAACTGGAACTGTCCCCGCCGTAGGAGAGTGTTCCAATTTTTGGTAATTTGGTACTTTCAACCAATAAAGTAAGAGGTTGAAAGTACTCTCTTCCTATGTATTTTGATGCGTTAAGAATGATGGTCGCACTCGAAGTGGTTGGAAATGCATCATATTGCAGTTATCCCGCCTTTTTCCCTGCTTCAGGTTAGGCTTCTCGACCAACGCCCAGGTTAAGTTAGTGAACTAGCTGGGGGGGGGGGGGTCCCAGCGCCCGCTCCCCCCAGCTATGTCAGGTTAAATAACCAATGTCCATGTATTGTATTAAACTGCAGTTTTACCGTTGAGATTTTTCGAGGAATAGGTAAGTAATTCCCGTAGACTTTATCGGTTATATATTTTTATATATTTCCGGGCTTATGTTATTCCGTAGAGTGTTTACCGGATACATCTTACGTTATCCACATAATATACTATCAGTACAAAACTAGTTGCCATTTTCCCCGCAAAAACCCTGCGTTCCCGACGGGTCCCCAGGTTTGTTATGAAGGGGGGATAACTGCAAAATGTGGCATTTCCGACTTTTTTAATGTGACCATCAGTCTTAATACATCATAATACATGGGAAAAGAGTAATTTTGACCTCATACTCAATTACTGGTTGAAAGTACAAATGTACCCAATTTATCACGTCCGCGAATGTTCCTATTTTCGGCGACAGTTCCAATTATTGATCTTGATATTACAGGACCCAATATTTACATGTAATCATCTTTTACCCGTGTTTCTGCATTTAGAGATTAAATACCATCAATAGCTTGCAATGCTTAATAGTAAGGTAAGGTTAGGTTAGGTGACAAATGTCAAGGTTAGGTTAGTGAATGAATGAATAGTTATCCCTATTTTTAAGATACATAACACTTGAAAACTTCTCGCCAATCAGGGAGTACGATGGGCGGCAGGATCGCAGACCAATCAGCTTTATCCGTAACAGGCAATGGATCTCCCGGATCCCCATAGAGCAGATTGGCCTGTGACCCAAATTCCTCTGAAGATGCCCACGGGCCAAAACTAATTCGGAATAAAGTACTTTTTTCTTAGGCCATATTTCCCTTTATCCTCCGCTATGATTCCACTGCGACACAAGTGCCTCCCCAACCTCATTCACTTATTCATGTGTGCAGTCCTTCCCTAAGATGAGTTACTTCCTCCTCAGGGAACTTGGGAATGGTAACTTTATAAAGTGAACACTCTGTTATCATGGGCAGACTCTGGAAATCCTATCAATGTAAGTTAACTTACTTTTACTGTCACATGTGGTCATCAAGATGTCTCATCATGAACGCCGGGGGTTATTATTGTTAAGCCCCGCGCCGCCCTACTCCCGAAGGGGGGAAGGAAATTGCGTGCGCGGGCTCAACGGGGGGTGTTGATATACGTAGCTCCTGTTTTAGCGGCCCCCCAACCCGCTATGGTTCTATCCAATCGGTCGCTGGTCGTGGCATGACAATTAAACCCAGCACTCCTACCTGAAGGTGCCGGGTTGGGCTTATCTCCTTGTACCGGAAGGTACACGGGACAGTGCCCGTAGCTTCGGAGATACGGGGAGCTTACCTCCCCAGGCTAGTAACGCCCCGGCATTTGCCGGGGGGCGTCCCTCCCTGTCCCCCCAGAGGCCCCTAGCTTGCATAGTTGCCCCGGGGGCATCCATTAATCGCCCGCCCCTGTCATGCACTGTCAATCATATAGATACATCACCATCTGCTGCGTCGCCTTCAGGAAGACCTGTATGTGGTACTCAAGAGGTCCTAAGATCCTGTTGCAGGTGTCTCATAATGCCCCGGGGTCCCGGGGGGGAAAACCCCGGGGGAAGCCTCCTGAAGGAGGTATCTAGTAGGGCGTTGTAGCAGCGTAGAGTTTCACCTCCGCCCCAGGCCCGCCGCTAGTGTCTGGCCCCAGCGCCCAGTGGCTCCCCAAGGGCCCTGAAGAGAGGCCACAGGGGAAGGTAGTGTGGAGGGACGTCATGGTCTCGTAGAGTTGCACTTCTCTACCCCCTGGGGCAAAGTAGGGCGCCCCTTGGTTGCCCCACGGCGGTTCCGAGAATTCCTGTGGTCCCAGGAGAAACACCACCCGGGGCGGGCAGTGTTGCAGGGACGTCTTGGTCTCGTAGAGTTGCACTTCCCGCCCCTGGGGCTATGCGGGGTATTCCTTAGTCGTCCCGCCGAAGCCCCGTCGTCCCTGGGACTCAGGAGAAGAGCCACAGGGGCAACGCCGAGCACCGCTATTTGCCCCGCCGTGGCCCCTTCATCTCAGGAGCCCAGGAGAAACACAGGGGCAAAGCCACCAGGGCAGATGCCTGGCAGGACGTCGGGGCATCGTAGAGTTGAGTAGCACCTGCCCCAGGGGACAAGCGGAGTGGCGGGCGTCGGGGCGTCTGGTAATGAAGGGCGCGGCGTGTGTTGGCAGGCGCGCAGAGTGGAATTCAGCCACGTACTTGAGCGCGTGGTACCTGGAAGGAATACCACCTAAGCCGCTCGCTGCACTAAGACACTAGTCTCGTAAGAGGTCACCGCGACGCAGTAAGGCATGTGGCCACACCGGAGGATATATAGAATCTGATCCTTGTCTCCTCTGTATTCAGGGCGAGGCCAGGCGTGTGGTGGGTACAGGTCAAAGGTTATCTCAGTGCTGACTAATGTGTGAAGTGAGGGCGTGAAGCGACGGCGAGAAGTGAAGAGTGTTGGATCAGCGTTATTCTTCTTCCTCCTCGCCTCCTCACTCCCTCACTTTCTCTCACTCTCCCTCACCTTCTATCACCCTCTCTCACCCTCTCTCACTCTCTCTCACTCTCTCACTCTCCGCGTGGGCGCTGAGCTACCTCTGTCAGCGTTAGTTCCCCTCGTGGTAGATAAGACTCGCTTGAGTAAGCATAACATTAATGCCTCTCTCTCTATCTACCACCATCATCAGTACTCTCTGCCTCTTCCTTCATTCTCTTTCTCCTTCTCTTTCCCCACTTATCCTTCTTTCCCTCCTATTCCTCATTCTTCCAGCTCTCCAGCCCTCACAATTATAATGGACGAGAACTGCGCGGTCGCTACCGCCGTCAGCACAGACCTTACAGGCCTTACAGCTTACTTTTTCTCTATTATTTTCGGCTCCGTATATTGTGCAGTAGTTATTCACTTCCGGAAACCAAAAATATAACTTATTTTTATATAATAATTGCTGAGTTAGGTTACGTTTAGTTTTGGTTAGGTTAGATTTAGGTTATGTTAAGGTTTGGTTTAGGCTATATTAGGCTTAGGGTAGTTTTGGATTAGGTTTTGGTGAGCTATTTAGGTTATAAAAAAAACTAATTTGATGGTGCGCGATTGCCTGGGTGGTTAGCGCCGCCAACTTCTGCGGAATATTTCCCATTAAAATACCTCCATTAGAAAAAGCACTACTTTTAGGCAAGGAAAAACTAGTCAGTGTCTCAGAAAATGAACGTACAGTCCTCATCCATTTTTACCACGCCGTGTGCTGCCATGGTAGTGTCTCTACCGAAATACACCGAAATACATACATAGAAATGCGTCTTTCTGTATCTTTTTATATATTTCGGTATGTTTTCAGGGTTATTTCGGTATATTTCGGTATTAGAGACCGCTGCCATGCTGAAGTCTTATCAGCTGGATGAGGGAAAAGCGTTTGTTTACATATGGCGCCGGACAAAAGTCTTCCGCTGAGTGACTCCCAACTCAAGTTCAAGTCTTAGGTCGTACTCAACCGTACTCGCGACACACACCTCAGAACCAAGAATGGACCATAATGATTTCTTCATACCAACATCAATTTGGTATGAAATACCTTGCGAGTAGCCCAGCCCCCTATTGTCTTGTGCGCCATACTGCAGTAGGCATATACGCGCTCTTCTCTGTCACCCACGAGCACAATCAACTTTCTTTGAAAGAGACCAGTATTGCAGCAGCCTATTGCGTAATGGCGTCCAGTCACATCGGTGTGGTTTGGGATTACGTATTTCGAGATTATCTCTAATGACAGGGCAAAGTGTAAACTTTGCAATAATAATTATTCATGTAAGATCTTATCATGTAAGTATTCGAGTAAGAGTGGGTCCTCAGCCTGGAAACAGAAAATTGAATGGAATTACTTTAGACATTTATGTTTTTATGGCTGAACTCTTACAATACATACAAAATATTTCAGTTACCTGTATGACATCAAAAATAGTGTATTACTTGAACTATTATGTAATATTCGCAATTCGCATTCACCTTCGCGAATATTAAAACCAAATGTTCGCATTCGCATTCACATTCGCGAATACGGAAAATAGACATTCGGTCCATCACTGATATATATATATATATATATATATATATATATATAATATATATATATATATATATATATATAATATATATATATATATAGTATACTATATACATATATATACTGATATATATATATATATACTGTATATATATATATATATACTGTATATATATATATAATAATATATACTATATAATATATATATACTATATATAATATATATACTATATATAATATATATATATATATATAATATATATATATATATATATATATATATATATTATATATATATATATATATATATATATATATATATTATATATATATATATATATATATATATTGTATATATATATATGTATATATACACATATATACACACATACATATGCACACGCACACGCTCACATGCATACACACACACACGCACACACACACAGTCACACACACAGTCACACACACACACACACACATGGACACACGCACACACGCACACATACACACACGCACACACACACATGCACACACACACATGGACACACGCACACACACACACACATACACACACGCACACATGCACACACACACATGGACACACGCACACATACTAACAGATTGTGTTCCCACAGCCGTGGTTGCATCAGGCCTCGCCTTCCTGATGGAGTTGTGGCTCCACTGAATAGCCGGAGTACATCTGCGAAGCCTTTGTCCACTCTCTAACTTATACACGATGGTCCCTTTTCTATTATTACTGAAAATTAAACGTCACTCTTTTCGTAATCAAGGTTGTATTGACATAATGACTAACTGATAAATGTATTATTACTTAATAAAGATTGTTTTGGTGAAAAAAAATGTTTTGTAACATAACCTAAACCGTGATATTACTTTAATACTGAAAAAATGTGCGAGGTAAATTCAGATATGACATGTACACAATTCTGATAATGGATTGCACAGGTCATCCATGCCTGCCACAGTGTCCCCATTGCTTATAAAGGCACTTCTCCAGGAAGCACATTCTTTCCAAAAAGCAAAAGGGCATATTCCTCTGTCTCCATCTCAGCATCAAGGAAAATACCATTGCCTCGGATCCCACACAATGGAATGCTCCACCAAGGACCACAGACAGGCTATCCTTACATCAAGGAGCAAACACTATTAGTGCGAGGGAGGGAGGGAGCCACACGTGCACGTGGACCGCGACCAAGGATGCGAGGCGGCTGGTGTCGCGTGCACAGCAGTCTGTTTATGAGGTACAGTCCACCTTTGTTAACTAACAAAAGAAAATGCGAACTGAGCATGCGCGGAGGCGAATATTTTTTAGTAATTGATGTAAAGGCCTATTTCATCCCCTATATTTGGCTAATGTTTCCTGTAAATCTCCATCCATGTTGCCGGAGGACGCCTGCGAATGCTTTTGCAAATAACAAGTCTTAGTTAGTAAGCTTTTGCCTCCACGCATGCGCAGTTCGCCCCCCCCCCTTTTGTTGATAAACAAAGACGGATTTGTTGTCGTGGGATGCCTGGGCATGCCTTTGTTGATCAACAAGTCATGTTAGGCCATTTACATAAATTTACTAAAAAATATTCGCCTTCGCGCATGCGCAGTTCGCGTTTTCTTTTGTTAGTAAACAAAGGTGGACTGCACCGCATAAGCAAACTGCTGTTCACGCGACACCGGTGTTGCATAAAATAGGAAACACCTCGAAATAAGTAGCACCTTCCCCCCCCCCCCCCCCCCCCCCCCCCCGACGTTCCTTACTTATTACCACAAAATACTTATAAGTGATTAACCAGGACGTGTGTGGTACTGTGGTTGCTGGAGGTACTGGGGCCACATTCAGAGACGCTAACGTCCATGCTTAACAGCTTAGCGACTGTCATCAGCTGTTTTGGTATTCTGCGTGGAGATTGATGACGTACTTAAAGACGTTAAGTTGTCAAAACACGGCGACTGCCTATAGGGTGGTGTTGAGGACGCAACACACATAAAAATACTCATAAATTGAGTATATATGATGTTTTCTGACTCAAGAACTGAACAGGGCAAGTATACAAACGAAATTAGGCCATATAACAAACCCATGAGCTCGTGGTGAGTTTGTTTTGGGGTGATGGGCTGAGAGTGGTGAGGAGCGGCATCTCACCACACCGGCGGGTAGCAACTAGCGATGCCAGACACCACCACGCACGGCTCTGCGGCAGACAGAAGGTATGGTACGTGTCCTTTTCCTTGATTAAAACCCGAGCCCTTGTCCACCCAGCAGTGAATGGGTACCGGGTGTTAGCCGGGGGTTTGTGACCCGCCTCCCGGGGTGGTGGCTTCCCCCAACACTAAAGGAAGACGAGCTACGAATAGAATAATGGACCCATTTACTCTACTTGAGGTAACGATAGATTGGAAATCTTCAAGACTCATATAGTAGGGCAGTGATGCTGAATTTTCGATGTGAACAGTATTTTTGATGATACAGACATTTTAAGTGGAGGAAAATTTGTGCGCCCCAAAACGACCGGCGCCATGTTGTGACATCAATAACGCAGAGTTGTCAAGCGGCCGCAGCGGGCCGCTCCACAGTAACATTAACTTGCATTACCCCTACTACCGCAAGATGGCCAATAATCCTCCTTCAAGTTTTGTGGTAGGTTTTCACTGTTTGTGAATATATCAGTTGTAGTTTATAAGTAAGAAGTGATTAGACAGGGACAAGTGACCCATGACAACAGGCAAGTGATGACTTTAGGCATCGCAACTCCTTACAAAGAGCTCAAATGAACCTACAATGACATGTAGCCTTCAGCTAGACAGATAGACGAACTCATAGAAGAACAGGTAGAATGAGAGCGCCTTCCACCTGCACACACACACACATCATAGACGAATTCATAGAAGAATAGGTAGAATGAGAGCGCCTTCCACCAACACACACACACACACACATCATAGACGAATTCATAAAAGAACAAGTAGAATGAGAGCGCCTTCCACCAACACGTACACACACATACACATCATAGACGAATTCATATAAGAACAGGTAGAATGAGAGCGCCTTACACCAACACACATACATACACATCATAGACAAATTCATAGAAGAACAGGTAGAATGAGAGCGCCTTCCACCAATACACATACATACACATCATAGACGAATTCATAGAAGAACAGGTAGAATGAGAGCGCCTTCCACCAACACGCACATACACATCCTTCAAGAGCACACTGCGCCTTCCATGCGCGCACACACACAATGCAAGAAGTATTCAGGACTTCAAAGGCAAGCTGGATAATAGTAGATTAGGAGACGGGACAATACGAGCATAGCTCTTTTCCTGTATGTTACAACTAGGTAAATACAACTAGGTAAATATACACACACACACACATATATAATATTATACATATGTGTGTGTGTGGAAGGCGCAGTGTGCTCTTGATCAGATGTGTGTGTGTGTGTGTGGGTGGGTGGAAGGCGCTCTCACTCTATACCTGTTTTTCTATGAGTTCGTCAAGAGTACATAATGAATCGCCTAGGGCCCTAGATGAAGGGGAAATTCACAATCACTACAGGAACAACCTCGTGTAGGTCTCACGGCCTCTTGTAGCTTCCTTATTTTCTTATGTTATTATGTTCTTTTGGATGCTTCCCGTGCCCACAGCAGTCACAATAACACAACGCCGCGTGTGTTGTGTATGTGTGTGTGCATGTGTGTGTGTAGGCGTTTGTTACTTCATCACTGCATACACAGACAAACACCAATCACCAATCCGTACGTAGTACTATGTATACTACACACACGCAGTGTTACACACACACACACACACACACACACGAGTAACATGTGTGTTCCCTCAGGGGAATCACGCCTATAGTAGACATCCACCACTGTTTACTTTTTTTCTTGTCTTTGGATACAGATATGAACACTCTCTGGTGTTTTAATCGTGGTGTTTTAGCAGATTGGCACAAAACAAACATAGTGTGTTCTCTTTGTCCAGCTATATAGGCGAGGAAGCGGGGTAGAGAAGGAAGCGGAAGGGATGTTTCTGCGCTGACTACGTCACAACCAATCACAGCGCGTTCCGCGGCCACGTCATATTTTGGCCCAAAAAACTGCATATATCTCATTCATGGTGCATTTTTAAGCAAAATGAATATGAGTACAGTGATAAGTAGCTTATATTACATCCAAAGCTTCACAAAATTCCGTGTTTTAGGTGTGAGTAAACGGGTCCATTATCACGCGAAAAAGATCACAAGAAGAAGAAGAAGAGCGCCCTATTACTCTGAAGGAATAATTAATAGCTAGAATACAAGGAAGTACAGCCACCGGCGTGTTACCCGCTTGTATGTGGAGGTAGAAACAAGTGTTGAAGCGACGGAGGTGACACAGGGGATGAAAGAATGATGGAATAAGCTAGAAAATATAAATAAGTACAACGACCTTGAAAATGCAGGCCGCGGCTGCTGCCTTGTGATTGGCTGATACGTTTGAGACACAATCTGATTGGCTGGCACATTTGTTTTTACACAATTGTGATTCGCTGGCGAGGCTGTGACGTCATTGTAGTCGCTCAGCCAATCAGCTATCGATGCCCATAGCAGCCATGTGCCGCCACTGCCATGTCTCGTACTGGAATACCCACTAGCGCCGGGTTGTAGAAATAGAGGGATGTTGTTGAGCGAACAACCGTGGCCTTTAACTCTCTCTGAATGTCTGCCCTGGAGGAGACAGGAGAGAAGAGATTGCCGTATAACACTGTCACACAACCATCAGCTGACGTCATATCTCACACAGACCAAAACAAATGAAAATGTTTTAGTATCCTAGGTGAAATAGACAAGGGAAGAGTTGACAAATCTGTTAACGAAGGAGACGAAGTTTGAAGAGAACCTATGAAGCGATACTAAGCATCAAAGGTCACAAGAAGCAGAAGACGGACCGAGAGAGACAGAGATGGAAGTTTTAAACAAGATAATCCCTTCACCTGCCTTGTCATACATATAAGCACACTTAACATAGACATAAGACGTGTTCACAGCTAGATCACTCAATGCCTTGCTCTTACTAACTAATCACTACACTAATGCCTTTCTCCCTTCTCTCCGGTACCTCCAATGCCTTCTTGTCTTCGCTCCTGTCTCCTCCAGTACCTCCAGCAACCACAGTACCACACAGGTCCTGGTTAATCACTTATAAAGGAATATTTTGTGGTATATAAATAAGGAACGGCGGGGGTGTGAGGTAAGGTGTTACTTTTTTCGAGGTGGTAGTACCTACCCCGCCGGCAGTGGATGTCCGCGGACGTATAGCGCGAATCTCTATTCAGCGTCCATTTGGCATCCACAAGTGTCCATTATGGGAAAGATTGTCTAGAAGTGAAAGGGTTCAAAGTGAAAGAGTCAATTAACTGGGTATGTACTATAATCGCAACAGCTAGAAAAACTTCCACGCCGGTTTACCAAAGGCGACATTTTTTACCCTAGTTAGTAAAATTCCTCTCTCTCTCTCTCTCTCTCTCTCTCTCTCTCTCTCTCTCTCTCTCTCTCTCTCTCTCTCTCTCTCTCTCTCTCTCTCTCTCTCTCTCTCTCTCTCTCAAATAAATATATATTTTTGTGCTCTTTTTGTCTATAAATGTTTGCATAATTTGATAGAAAATACTTTTTTTCGGATTCACATTAATGAAAGATACAGACTAAGAGGTGTTGATGTTTTAGAGGTTCCAACGGTACTTTCAAACCAATCACAAACATGTATCGTGTATCACGGCGCGAAAATAGGGAATGAATTACCGTTGGACTTAAAAGCAAAACCTACCTTGACTAGTTTTAAACATTGTCTCAAAAAGTTCCTCTTATTGCAATACCAGCAACAGTAATCAGACATAATTTGTGTATATATGTGTATAAGTATATTCATGTGTATGTGTATATAGGAATCTGTATGAATATGTATGTTGATTTATGTGTACTTTGTACTCGTATGTGTATGTTTCTGTATGCGTATTTGCTCGTATGTGTGTGTATGCGTATTTGCTCGTATGTGTGTGTATGCGTATTTGCTCGTATGTGTGTGTATGCGTATTTGCTCGTATGTGTGTATGCGTATTTGCTCGTATGTGTGTGTATGCGTATTTGCTCGTATGTGTGTGTATGCGTATTTGCTCGTATGTGTGTGTATGCGTATTTGCTCGTATGTGTGTGTATGCGTATTTGCTCGTATGTGTGTGTATGCGTATTTGCTCGTATGTGTGTATGCGTATTTGCTCGTATGTGTGTGTATGCGTATTTGCTCGTATGTGTGTGTATGCGTATTTGCTCGTATGTGTGTATGCGTATTTGCTCGTATGTGTGTGTATGCGTATCTGCTCGTATGTGTGTGTATGCGTATCTGCTCGTATGTGTGTGTATGCGTATCTGCTCGTATGTGTGTGTATGCGTATCTGCTCGTATGTGTGTGTATGCGTATCTGCTCGTATGTGTGTGTATGCGTATTTGCTCGTATGTGTGGGTATGCGTATTTGCTCGTATGTGTGTATGCGTATTTGCTCGTATGTGTGTGTATGCGTATTTGCTCGTATGTTTCTGTATGCGTATTTGCTCGTATGTGTGTGTATGCGTATTTGCTCGTATGTGTGTATGCGTATTTGCTCGTATGTGTGTGTATGCGTATTTGCTCGTATGTTTCTGTATGCGTATTTGCTCGTATGTGTGTGTATGCGTATTTGCTCGTATGTGTGTGTATGCGTATTTGCTCGTATGTTTATGTATGCGTATTTGCTCGTATGTGTGTGTATGCGTATTTGCTCGTATGTGTGTGTATGCGTATTTGCTCGTATGTTTCTGTATGCGTATTTGCTCGTATGTGTGTGTATGCGTATTTGCTCGTATGTGTGTGTATGCGTATTTGCTCGTATGTTTCTGTATGCGTATTTGCTCGTATGTGTGTGTATGCGTATTTGCTCGTATGTGTGTGTATGCGTATTTGCTCGTATGTGTGTGTATGCGTATTTGCTCGTATGTGTGTATGCGTATTTGCTCGTATGTGTGTGTATGCGTATTTGCTCGTATGTGTGTGTATGCGTATTTGCTCGTATGTGTGTGTATGCGTATTTGCTCGTATGTGTGTGTATGCGTATTTGCTCGTATGTGTGTGTATGCGTATTTGCTCGTATGTGTGTGTATGCGTATTTGCTCGTATGAACATGTATATGTATGTGTGCATATTTACTCGTATGTATATGTATGTGTATTCGCTCGTATGTATATGTGTGTGCATTTGCTCATATGTGTATGTGTGTGTGTGTATTTACTCATATGTGTATGTGTGCGTATTTGATCGTATGTGTTTGTGTATGTATACGTATTTAGTCGTATGTGTATTTTGTATGTGTTTAATTAATTAGACATCTTCAAGTGTGTATATATAGGAGCCTTTTAAAAGATTTTACTCTCAACAGGCTCAGCCAATTTTATATAATTATGTATTGTTTTTATTACATGTATAACTGTTTGGCGAAATAAATGTATAAATCTAAATCTCCCTCTCCCTCTCCATATATATATATATATATATATATATATATATATATATATATATATATACTATATATATATATATATATATATATATATATAATAATATAAGCGAAAGTGTGTCTGTCTGTCTGTCTGTGTGTGTGTGTGTGTGTGTGTGTGTGTGTGTGTGTGTGTGTGGTATAGGTTTTCCCCCCC
This sequence comes from Chionoecetes opilio, assembly GCA_016584305.1. Taxonomy (NCBI): domain Eukaryota; kingdom Metazoa; phylum Arthropoda; class Malacostraca; order Decapoda; family Majidae; genus Chionoecetes; species Chionoecetes opilio. The sequence continues at coordinate 78,471 of JACEEZ010019012.1, forward strand.
CCGTGGCGCAATCACCTCATATGGCACATTTTTGGAACCAGGTCGACCAGGGGAAGGTTTTAAGCCCACGTTTAATTCATTTTTTTTTTTTTTTACNTGTTTTTTTGGGTATTTGCTCGTATGTTATTTTTATGCTATTTGTGTATGGGGTTTGTTGGATTTGCCTATGGTGTAGGGGGTTTTTGCTCGTATGGTGTGTTGGTTTTTGCTCTATGAAAATTGATGTATGTGTGCTATTTATCGTATGTATATGTGTGTATTCGCTGTATGTGTATGTGGTGTATTTGCTCATATGTGTATGTGGTGTGTGAATTTGCTCATATGTGTATGTGGGTGTATTTGCTCGTATGTGTATGTGTGTGTATTTGCTCATATGTGTATGTGGGTGTGTGAATTTGCTCATATGTGTATGTGGGTGTGTGTATTTGCTCGTATGTGTATGTGTGTGTATTTGCTCATATGTGTATGTGTGTGAATTTGCTCATATGTGTATGTGTGTGAGTGTATTTACTCATGTTTATGTGTGCGTATTTGATCGTATGTGTATGTGTGTGTATTTGCTCATATGTGTATGTGTTTGGGGTGTATTCGCTCGTATGTGTATGTGTGTGTAATTTGCTCATATGTGTATGTGTGTGAGTTGTTTTATTTCATGTTATGTGTGTCGTATTTGATCGTAGTGTATGTGTGTGTATTTGCTCATGTGTGTGTGTGTGTGTGTATTTACTCATGTGTATGTGTGCGTATTTGATCGTATGTGTATGTGTGTGTATTTGCTCATATGTGTGTGTGTGTGTGTGTATTTACTCATGTGTATGTGTGCGTATTTGATCGTATGTGTTTGTGCATGTATCGTTGTTAGTCTTATGTTGTTTTGTATGTGTTTAATTAATTAGATTCTTAAAGTTTGTGATTATAGGAGCCTTTTAAGAGAGTTTACTCTCACGGCTCAGCCAATTTTATATAATTATGTATTATGTTTTTATTACATGTAAACTGTTTGGCTAATAAATGTATACAATCTAATCTAAATCTAAAATTTTCTCTTCTCTCTCCTCTCTCTCTCTCTCTCCCCTCTCTCTCCTCTCTCCCTCCCCCTCTCTTCTCTCTCTCTCTCTCTCTCTCTCTCTCTCTCTCTCTCTCTCCCCTTCTCTCCCCCTCTCTCTCTCTCTCATCTCTCTCTCTCTCTCTCTCTCCCTCTCTCTCTCCCCCCATATCGTGACGTGGGGGGGAGGGGAAGAGGGGAGGAGGGGTTGATGGGGGGAAAGGGGAAGAGGTGGGGACAGTTTGAAGGGGATAAGGGCGTAAGAGTGGACGTCTGCGGGGTGAAAGGGAAAAGTAGTTGTGAATTGTCCGGAGAGAGAGAGAGAGAGAGAGAGAGAGAGAGAGAGAGAGAGAGAGAGAGAGAGAGAGAGAGAGAGAGAGAGAGAGAGAGAGAGAGAGAGAGAGAGAGAGACGAGAACATTGTGAGGAAAGGGGACGAGGCCGTTAAGAAAGAAGGATTGAAGTACAGTAAAATAAACAAATAAAAAGATGGTAGATATGGTGCAAGAAGAGAAGAAGAAAGAGAAAGATAAAAATAAGGAAAAAATGGATAAAACATGGTACAAAAAACTATTCAAGGGAGATTAAGCCTTACCTTTTCCTACTTATATTTTTTTTTATGGTGGGGAAGGGTGTTGGGCTGATACAATAACGAGAAATTTACCAAAGAAGGAATTAATGGCTATTATTTTATCTGTAGGTGACTCAGGGCAAAGAAAGGAAAGAACATAATTAAATGGTATGAACAAAAGCTCTCAAGTCAATTTAGTTAAGAAGGAAAGGCAATACACAAGCTCTTGCAAGGTTTATGGCGGGAAGTTTGGAAAAATATATAATTAAGGCAGAAAAATCCATCATTAGAGACAAATTGGAGAGAGAGAGAGAGAGAGAGAGAGAGAGAGAGAGAGAGAGAGAGAGAGAGAGAGAGAGAGAGAGAGAGAGAGAGAGAGAGAGAGAATAACACCTTGGGAATATTGTCATGTATTGCACGGGGGCAGGATGCGTTCAGTGGTGCATGAATATAGGGCAATAATGTGTAATGCTGATGATGAGGATGATGGCAGTGGCGTGAGAGGCTCCTTGACGCGAGGTTGGAGTTGAACAGATTGGAACCCCGGGACCTTAAGGCTGTGCGTCGGGAGTCAGCCTGGATCTAGGCAGACACTGTAGTCACCTTTCACTTGCCAAAAAAGGATTTGTTCTAACTCCAAACTGATTGTGGAAATTTTTATTATTGGGGACAGGCGTCAACGCGAGGCACACTGGTGGGTATAGAAAGTCTAGGCCATGACTCCCAAGACTGAAGAGAAGCGTGTTAGTGAAGAGACCCAGGAAGCCAAGGAAGGCAAGTGTGGGTGTTGCGCCGGCCTGAAGAAGGCGTTCAGGACCCTCGCCAAGCTATGCCGCAGGAAGTGCTGCGGCTGCGGCAAGACACGCCGCAAAGACGCCGTGGAAAGCGTCGAGGTGCTCGTCCCTGACATCAAGACGGAGCAGCAGGGATCACCCGCCCTGCCGGAGGAGGACTCCAACCACCACCAGGAGAACAGTGCCGAGGTTCTGCCCGAGCCCTGCCTGGTGGTGACGCAGGACACGTGCCTCCCTGAACAGCTCCTCGACGCCCCACAAGAGGCAGCGCTGGAGCCTCAACAGTTAATGGATACCGTGGACAACGGTGACCACCTTCCCGGCACTCCCGTCCAGCAGCCGCAGCGCAAGAAGGTGCGGCGCAGCCACCACCATGTCCGTGACGACCAAGAACAAGACGGCGGCCTCTCCGCCGGCTGGCAGGTCGTCTGCCGCAAGAAGCAGAAGAAAACTGTTATCAAGGATAGTGTTGAGAGGCAGCCTCACAAGGCCGTGGAGGCCACCACTTCGGAGGCCATCGCCGCCCCGGAGGCCAACACCGGCACGACAGTCAAAGTCAAGGAAACAACGCCGCCTCCTGCCTCCAAGAGCATGAGGCAGCGCCGCGCCGCTGTGCCTCCCCCACACGTCCCCCGGGACGCGGTAGGATAGTCGTGGCTGGAGGACACAGTGGACGTGGTCCTTGTCGTGGCCCCGAACATGCGCCGACACGTGATCGGCCCGCGCGGCTAGACGGTGGACAAGTTGTGTCAACAATACCCGTCGTTGGCAGTGCGCGTGCCTCCCCCTCAAGACGTTCTGTCGCAGGAGGTGGTGTTGCAGGGCCTCAAGAGCCAGGTGTCCGCTGCCGCCAAGGAGCTGACGCGGCACCTGCAGGACATCGAGGCCAAGACTCGCGAGGCCGCCGAGCGTCGGCGGCAGAGGCAGGCGGCGTGCGTGGCGGTGATGGAAGTTGCTCCAGATCTGAGGCGCCACGTAGTGGGTCCTGGGGGCGCGGTGCTCCTGAAGCTGGCGCAGGAACACCCCGGCGTGAGGGTGACGGTGCCGCCCCCCACCGACACCACCACCAAGACAGTCACCATCAGGGGCCCGCCAGCCCAGGTGGCGGTCGTCAAGGACTCCATCGCCACCCGTCTGCTGGTGGAACATCAGCGACGGGAACAACAGCGACAACAGCGGCTGCAGTGGCGGGAACAGCGTCAGCAGTGGAAACAGCAGCGTCAACAGCGTCACCAGTGGCAGCAGCAACAACAACAACAGCGGCAGCTACAGCGCCCCGCCAGAAGTGTTCGTCCTGCCACTGCCACGACAACCAACACCACGACCACAGCGCCTGCCAGAACCACTGCTACAGCTACTGCAACTGCCACTGCAACCACCATCACCACCACAGCACCGTGAGGGGCGACACAACCGTGATTCAGTAATAAATAATAGTACGTAACGTGTCTAAAACAAAAACAAATTACTCCAGAAAAAGCATAGGAATTCTTAAACACTATTAAAAACCGTGATTTTGTCCAAGGATTGTATCAAAGACCAAATATGTTTGATAGGTGATTAGTCTTAACTTAGGCATTAAAAAGACCGATCAACACCAACGCAGACGTCGCGTGAGGAGGTTTGGCCAGCGCGGGAACGTCCTCAACGAATGCACCGATGATGAACTTATCACAAACTATCGCTTGGACGATGCAAAGATTGATTTGAATTTCATTTTATGCCATATATCGTTCTAAACTACATTTATCATTTTATGTAAATTATTTTAAAACAGTATCTATATATCAGTTTTATCTATATAGGAGTAGTGCCTTTTCCTTAATCGTACTTTAGACTTATATTTTAGCCTTGTTCATATAGTATAGCAGTTTGGAATGAGTGACACGCTTTTCAGGAGCTTATATCTTTAGAATCCCGCTTCCGATTGACATGCGGTCTTCGCCATCTGATAGCCCCATTCAATCCCTTTTGTGCTTGACATGTTTTGTCTCACGTGAGGGGTCAGCATGGCTTGTGGCACGTGCCGCGTGAGGGGTGTCAGACAACGTTATCTTGCTATAGCTGAGAAACGGCTGTACCGACTAAGTTGAAATTAGGTGTGTGGTTTGAGACCACCCCACCTGCAATGTCAAAACAGTTCAAACTCCGGGTAAACGCCGCACGTACGCACGGGGCTGCGGGTTTCTACGGGCTCGCTCGTCCATCGCCGATTAAGGCGTCTTACTCGTGGTAGTCATATTACAATGGAAATTACGTTCTGGGCCTCAAGGGGTTAACATTTACCTATCAAAAAACTCATAATTATTACCCCTTTCTTGAAACTAGATAATCAGATATATTCACGTACTTATCAAATACCTTTATACCTTAATACACAAATAACACCCATTCTTCATATGAAACCTCGTCAACAACGTAACATTTATAACTAGGGGGCGGGCACTCAGTAGAGCGCATACCTCCGCCTGAATATTTCATCAATTGGTTGCCATGGCAACAGTTGTCAATAGATTTCATCCAAAATTAAATCGGTTCTTCCTTATATAAAATAGACTTGGTATACCGAGTTTGGGCCAAATCTATTTGTAACTTTTTGAGAAATCCTGTACACTAACAAACAGACAGACAGGCAGACAGATCGGGGTGAAAACTTAACCCCTCCAACTTCGTTTGCGGAGGTAATAATACCACTGTGAATGATATGTGAATTGATTGATTGATTTAATGCCAAAAAAGGTGAATGTGCCAGACATCAGAGGTCATATGGCACTGTGGCAAAGCATAACAAAGGGGAGGGGTTAAAGAAAATAGCGAAACGGTGAGGGAAGTGGAAAGAACGGAATGTTACAGCAGGAAGGTTAGATCAGGTGAATGTAAAGCGAAGTGAAACGAATGTGAAGGGAATGTAGAGATTGTATATTGAAAAAAAAGTTGAAATGTTGGGGTTGATCATATACTAAATATTTATAGTCTTTAGAGTTTAGAAATATAATAAATATAATATAAATAATATCATAAAAAAATATATATAATAAAATAATATAATAAAATTCAGTATACTAATGACCTCAACCTGGACCTAACCCACCAGGGTGGTCTGGTGGTAGAGCGCGCGGCCCAAGTGTAGAGTCCCTGCATTTGGTCAGCGGTTCGAGTCCACCAGGTTCGTCCTGGCGTGGTGGCGCTTTGTATAGTCAATAACCTTGTAGTTGGTACTTGCAAAGTGTCTAGATAGGATCAAATTATCTATCTCTTATCAACTTCAACCTCAACCTCAACCTAACAAACCTCAATCTCAACCTAACCTAACCTCAACCTCTCTCAACCTCAACCAAAACAAACCTCAACCTAACCAATGATACAGTATCCTTCTATTCTTTTTATAATGGAGGTGTGAAATGAGGGGAAGAAGTGAGGTGAGGGGAAAGAAGGGGAGGGAATGAGCAAAAACACCGCAAAATGAGGTACGCGAGCAGAACTAGGGAAGTGTTGACATAAGTTTGGAGGACCCGGGAGGGTTTGGAGGTGATAAGCGGTCACCGAGAAAGAAAGAAGGATAAGGAAATGGATAAAGGATGAGGAAAAGGATAAATGATAAGGAAAAGAAAAAGGATAAAGAAAGGACAGGAAAGAAGGAAAATAACAAAAAGGCTGCGTCGTTAAATAAAAGGAAGCTTTTTTTTCTAGCAGATCTGGGTTGGTAGATTGAGACCTGTGAAATATATTATAACCTTATAAAAAGCCTTAAAAATAGAACCTTATAAAAAGCCTTAAAAATAAACCTTATATAAAACCTAAAAAATAGAACCTTATAAAAAACCTAAAAAATAGAACCTTATATAAAAACCTTAGAAATAGAACCTTATAAAAAACCTAAAAAATAGAACCTTATATAAAAGCCTTACAATTATAACCTTACAAAAAACCTTGCAAATAGAACCTTATATAAAAACCTGGCAAATAAAACATGATGGAAAACTCTTATAACTTGTGAAATTGTCTGCTTTTTCTGCTGGACGTGTCTAGGAATTTTTTGTCTCTCTTTCCTTGTCTTTTTTTTTGGAGGAGACCGTATAAAAGAATTCATTTTTGATTTAGAACGTTTGTGACACGTTTTCTCTTTCTCTCTCTCTCTCTTCTCGCTCTCCTCTCTCGCTTCCTTGCTCTCGCTCTCTCTTCTTCTCTTCTCCTCTCTCTCTCCTCTCGCTCTCCTCTTCTCCCTCTCGCTCTCTCTCTCCTCTTCTCTCGCTCTCGCTCTCCTCTCTCGTCTCTCGCTCTCTGCTCTCTCTTGCTCTCTCTTCTCTCGCTCTCTGCTTCTCTGGCCTCCTCTCTCGCTCTCTGCTCTCTCTCGCTCTCTCTCTCTGCCTCCTCTCTGCTCTTGCTCTCTCTCTGCTCTGCTCTTCCTCTCTCTCTCTCTCTCTCTGCTCTCTCGCTCTCGCTCTCCTCTCTCGCTCTCTCTCTCTCTCTCTCTCTCTCTCTCTCTCTCCTCTCTCTCTCTCTCTCCTCTCTCTCTCTCTCTCTCTCTCTCTCTCTCTCTCTCTCTCTCTCTCTCTCTCTCTCTCTCTCTCCTCTCTCTCTCGCTCTCTCTCTCTCTCTCTTCTCTCTCCTCTCTCCTCTCCTCTCCTCTCTCTCTCTCTCTCTCTCTCTCTCTCTCTCCTCTCTCTCTCTCTCTCCTCTCTCTCTCTCTCTCTCCTCTCTCTCTCTCTCTCTCTCTCTCTCTCTCTCCTCTCTCTCCTCTCTCTCTCTTTGTGTCACTTTTGCAGACTTTCCACTTCCATTTTGATCTCTTTTTCATGATCCTGTTTTGCTCCATCATTCATCTCCTCAGTCATAAAATGCGTATCTCCCCTCTTCTTTTTCCTACCGCGTTTCCTTCTTGCTTCCTTCCTGCTCCTTCGTCCTTCACATACTCCTCCTCTCAACACAACGTCCTTCCGTGCACAGGAAAGAATTGCTTGCCTGCGAACAGTTGAATTAGAGACGCAAGATGATGAAGAGACGTACAATAGAATTCCAAGGAAGATGATAACCAGGGCAGGGAAAGTTAAAGCAGAGGTAAAAGGGTGAAATACAACCGTTAAGATTTGTCAGTTGTACGTGTGTGATATTATATAGACAGAGGTATTAGAAAAATTGAAGAAATAATAAATACTGAAAATGCAGGATAGAAAGATGTATAATACTTAATAGAAAGAGAATAATTTTAAGATGTTGAGGGTTGAGGCAAGTGAAAGGAAAGAACGACGAAAGGAAAAAACAGACAGGAATGATAAGTACTGAAAATGAAGGAGAGAAAGAAAAATATATAATACTGAAAGGAAAGAGATTAATTTTAAGATGTTGAGGGTTGAGGCAAGTGAAAGGAAAGAACGACGATACAGAAAGGAATGAGGTTGATGGGGCAGCAGTTGGAGTGGAAGAAAAGGAGGAAAGGACTGGAATGAGAACAGAAGTGGATTCAGGAACGGAGAAAGAAAAGGGTTGCAACTTGGATCATCTATTACAATTGTGAGACTTCTAACTTCCATTTTTCATCCTTGAGCGACAAAACAAGACAGACTTCTTGGTTCCTCCAGGCTTCCCCAACTGTACTCCCCTCCCTCGAGACCCACCCACTCCCCTCTTTCCCCTCGTCCTCTCCCACAGCCAGTTGTCTCCATGCCCCTTCCATGATGCCAGTCGCTTTGTACCCTCATGGGGCGGCTCCCCTTCTGCGACCCCTACATGGCAATAAATGTTTTCTGTGATCTGAGATTGAGGCACATCAGGGGGTTGTGTGCCAGCCTAAAAAGGGAGATGTTAACCCCTTCACACCCAGATCTTTCCTTTGCTATAAAATAAATCGTCTGTTGTTAGCCATAAAATTACGAAAAGTAACTGAATATACCAAATTAGTAATGGACAAGGATACTAAACAGGTCATATCTATAAAATATTTCTTATATGCACTAAAAATCGTCTAATGGTACCCAAATTACAATGGAAATTACGTTCTGGTCCTCTTATCTTAAGTAAGGTCTGTGGTGCGACGGTCAGGGCAAACGGGATTCAGCAGCCAGCGGCCTCGACGACATTTCTTGTTTGGCTGTATAATTCGCTCAAATGTGTTAGGGGAATAGGTGATAGATGTGATAAAATGAAATATAAATATCTTAGAGGGATTCATTAGATCATTTGTCATCAGTAGAAAGTTTGACAAGGGAGGAGGAGTAGGAAACTAGTCATTTCTTTGTTTTATGAGTTTCTTCGTTCCTTTCTTCTCTCTTTTTCTTCCTTCTTTTCATGGACGTTATTTGGGATGTTTCTATTTTTTTCTGTTTTTGTTCTTCTGCTTTCCCTTTCCCATTCACTACATCCTCAATAAATCCGGTTTCCACTCAATCTGTTGCTCATCTCCTCTCTTCCTGCTGATCTTCTTATCTCCTTTCTAAACCCATCGTTCCTCCTTCCTTCCTCTTCCTTCCTCCTCCTTCCTCCTCCTTCCTCCTCCTCCTTAACCGTTCCTCCTTGGCCTCAACGTCTTCTCCTTTCTCCCCTTCTATCCTATCTTCTCCCCTCTCCTCTTCTCCTTTCTCCCCTTCTATCTTATCTTCTCCCCTCTCCTCCTCTCTTTTCTCCCCTTCTATCCTATCTTCTCCCCTCTCGTCTTCTCCTTTCTCCCCTTCTATCCTATCTTCTCCCATCTCCTCTTCTCCTTTCTCCCCTTCTATCTTCTCCCCTCTCCTCTTCTCCCCCTGCCCTACCCTCCTTTCTTGTCCTCTTTTCCTCCGCCTCTTGTGTGCTCATACGTTCACGTTTCGTAAGGACGCAGGTTTCTCGATAAGTTTTCTGAATTCCCAGTTTATGAGCGTAAAGTTTCTCATATTATCTTTTCCTCGTTTGATTTCGAACTCGGGAAACTTTTGTTGTGGAAGCGGAAGCAAAGTGTGCGGAGAGTTGATTGCTGCGAAGAACATGAAATGGATTTGCTTTCTTCATTTTGTGCTTAAATTACCTAGATTAAATCACAGGAACTACCACGTGTAGGTCTTGCGGCCTCTTGAAGCTTCCTTATTTTCTTATGTAAAATATTTTCCTAGAGTACTTGACTGGTGCCGAACAACCATTCTGTCTGTCGTAGTATAATCTGCCATGCCTGCCTGTGCTATGTATAAAATCTAATGTATGAGCTACTCACCAGCCAAGGTTAGCATCTGCAGCCGAGCTTAAATACAGCGTCCTTAATTTAAACAATTGCGTTAGTTATACACCAGTCTATGAGGCAGCTCAGCGCCCACCCTAGTATATTACATCTAACAACCCACTGGCGCTTACACGACCAGATGTCACACCGCCGCCGCCGAGCACTTCTAACGAGACTCGGATTCACTTCTGGAATTAATTTTAGGCTATTTCCCGAAACAAAATTAAGTTGATACAACTAGGGACGGATTGTGAGTCTATATGAGATGAGGACTGGGAGGAGGAGGTGAGGAGGCATGCAAAGGAAATGGAGATGAGGACAGCGACCATAATTTTGAATACGGGTGCAGTGGGTGCTCAAGGAAAGTTAATGGCAGACGTGGCAGAATTATGTGTGTGTGTGTGTGTGTGTGTGTGTGTGTGTGTGTGTGTGTGTGTGTGTGTGTGTGTGTGTGTGTGTGTGTGTGTGTGTGTGTGCGTGCGGATATGCGTGCACTGGGTGTAGGTGAGCTTGCTGGCAAGGTAGGTGCGTATATTACAATTTTCACATAGCTCTCTAGCTTGTGTGTCTCTCTCTTTACGCCGAGTAAATCTTCATTACTGTGACTATAATAGTACACCAACACAATCACACGCGAGGCACGCAGCACGGCAACCCAGCCAGCCAGCCAGCCTCCAGTGTGCCGCCCCCCCTACCCCCTCCCCGCAACAACCCTTTATCCTCACACATGGTTGGGTTGCTTCATGTACCGAGGAACCTTCTCAGCATTTACTTTGGATATACTGAAGGAAGCGCAGAATTACCAACCGAGGTGTGGGATGCTGCCAACATTCTCAAGTATTATTTCCTTGCCTAAGTCTTACGGCCAAAGTCCGCTCATATCCCACAAACGCCCCCCCCCCTCCCCCGCAAACCTCCCCCCCCCTAGTCCCCGGCCCCACACAGCTTTTTTATGGCGGAAGGATGTTTCGAAATGGGCCTCTCAACCACCATTACCGTACGTTAAGCCGTGAGAGAGAGTGAGAGGGGCGAAAACCCGTACTGATTGGCCAGCCAGATGTGTGATGAGTCCGGTCAATGATCAAAACTGCCGGTAATACAGTATACAGTCGTGCCGGGTTGTCACAGGTATGGAGGGAGGCTGACGATAAAGCCCGAGAGTATATATGTGTATTATGATTTTTTTTCTTTGTTTTGTTATGTTAAGTCATCTTGTTTTGCAAATGCTGTTTTTTATGGTTTTTATATGGACCATGGACTATAACAAAAATTGCTGCATCGTGTATTTGTATTTTTGTGGTCAATAAATATCTATATCTATCTATCTGTGATGCATACACATTAATACAAGCAGCTTCCCCACACACACATTATCCCTGTCAGCATTCACGAGTCATGGGCAGAGTTCACCAGCTCTGGCCTGCACACGCCCACTAACTGTCACATCAGGCAATTGTCAGCCTCAACATGTATGCATTTTATATCATTACTATTAAATTTTTACCGCAATGCAATAACCGTCAATTGATAAACAGTTACGAGTGTATTTCCCCCACACACACGTAACACACGTAGCCAGGCAGGTCATAAGTCGTGGTGTTGTCGCTGAGTCGTGTAGCACCAAATGTGGCAACTACTTACATGGACACGATGAAAACAAGGATGTATCGGTACACACTATGCAACATTATGACACCAATGAACGAAGGACACGAAAGTAAATATTCAACCTACCACACGTTCCCTGTTGTCAGTGGCACGCCGTATATCGCTTGCCAGAGCAATATAATAATAAACATTACACAAAACAGATAGTATAAGTTAACCCGCACAGCGTCGACCACGTTAATATATACCACGATATTTATTCTCTTGGGCGTAACAGCGTAAATTTAACACTGTGCCTGTAATCTTAGTCACAGTTCAGGGCTGAGAGGTCACTGCACATGACCTCAAGACATGACAACACTGGCCAGGGGTTGAGGTACAGTAAGGAGCCCCGCTATAAGGGATTTCGGTATGTATTTCACCACCTCACGGGTTGACTGTAACCCTCCACACATCCTTCTCCTCCCTGGACTTTGTAACACGGCTCTGTGCTTAGGGGAAAAGTGACATTCCCTTAGAAACACTCCTGCTATAATGCCTGCTTTACAGTGGTGAGAGTGATGAGGTGCCCTTGCTGCCCTCATCACCTGACCCTGGACCCTCGTGGCGCATCTAGGAGGGTGTGCGTCAAGGCTAAAGGACGAGGAGGTCTCTCTCTCGGCTTTGGTGTGCGTAGCGGCAAGGCTGGTGGTGGTGGTGCGCAGTAAGAGAGGCAAGGTCAGCTTGTTATCTCACTCAGGCTCCTCTTTCCCCACACACTGATAGCGAGCCTGGCCCTGACGACCCTCCTGACCCTTGCTCCTGACCCTCCTGACCCTTGCTCCTGACCCTCCTGATCCTTGCTCCTGACCCTCCTGACCCTTGCTCCTGACCCTCCTGACCCTTGCTCCTGACCCTCCTATTCCCAGCACTTCCACCCACGGCCGCCCATCCATCCCTCGTCATCCACCTCACACACCACCCAACCTCCATCACACGATCCACCTGCCACACCTGCCACTCCACCCCATGTTGATTCTCCATCTCCTCCACTACTACCACCATCCATCCACCCAAGCATCCGCATCATCCACTCCCATTCAATTCAACAAGCAGTTCACAAGTTAAAATAAACTCTACGGTCGTAATATGTCACCATTTATGCAAAATAACATAAATCTAAAATCGGCCTATGCCAGCGTGTATGTGGTGCATTAACCCAACCGACACTGTGTACGTAGAATAGGTTGTACAGTAAATGTTATGCGTGTGTAGTTTCATGTTCGTTGAGCGGTTAAGGCTTATAAAAGGCAATCGCAGCTCCACATGCCAACCCTCCCAAACCGTATGTGGCTGTTCAAACGTTTACTGTACTCATGGAATCCTTTGGCACTGATACTTTTTTGGAACTCTCTGTGCACTGATACTTTTTTGGAACCCTCTGTGCACTGATATTTTTTTGGAACCCTCTGAACACTGATACTTTGGACACCTCTGTGCATTGATATTTTTGAACCTTCGTGCACTGATACTTTTTGGAACCCTTGTGCACTGATACTTTTTTGGAACCCTCTGTCCACTGATACTTTTTTGGAACCCTCTGTCCACTGATACTTTTTGGAACCCTCTGTCCACTGATACTTTTTTGGAAACCCTTCTGTGCACTGACACTTTTTTGGAACCCTCTGTGCACTGATACTTTTTTGGAACCCTCTGTGCACTGATACTTTTTTGGGACCTCTGTCCACTGATACTTTTTTGGAACCCTCTGTGCACTGATACTTTTTTGGAACTCTCTGTCCACTGATACTTTTTTGGAACTCTCTGTGCACTGATACTTTTTTGGAACTCTCTGTCCACTGATACTTTTTTGGAACCCTCTGTCCTGATACTTTTTTGGAACTCTCTGTCCACTGATACTTTTTTGGAACTCTCTGTGCCACTGATACTTTTTTGGGACCCTCTGTCCACTGATACTTTTTTGGAACCCTCTGTCCACTGATACTTTTTTGGAACCCTCTGTGCACTGATACTTTTTTGGAACCCTCTGTCCACTGATGCTTTTTTGGAACCTTCTGTGCA
>JACEEZ010019012.1:101734-121734 GCA_016584305.1 Chionoecetes opilio
AAAGCGTTTATTGTGAAATCCGATGTTTAGTTGCTTTACCTATAGTCCATACATATTTTTTTCGATATATCAATGGTGTAAAGTTTGGTTTCGTTTGTTTATATCGTTTTAAACGAGAGAGAGAGAGAGAGAGAGAGAGAGAGAGAGAGAGAGAGAGAGAGAGAGAGAGAGAGAGAGAGAGAGAGAGAGAGAGAGAGAGAGAGAGAGAGAGAGAGAGCCCAACCTGAGCCTGAGGCGCCTCCACCCTGAGGGTTGGTGACGAGGAGCCCTGGGAGGCCGAGGCGGCCTGGAGAAAGTCCTACAGACTCCCGACTCTGAGGCGCCGCCGCCCAAGAGTCGGGCCCTCGCCTGCCTCGAGGACTTCCTGGAGTAGGACATCAAGTCTCCCGCTGCTGCCTCGCCGGCAGTGGCGCTGCCCGTGCCTCGCTTCAAACGGCTGAGGTGCAGCCCTCTCCCGGCGCCCCAGGAAGCCAAGGCCTCGCCGGGTTCGTGGGCCGCCGCGGTGAAGAGGGCACGCCTGTGTCGGAGGCTAAGGCAGAACTCGGCGGGCTCCACTTTTCCGTGCCCGTGCCTGCACGGCGTGTGAAGAGGGCCGCCCCCCGTCACGAGGAGACTGAGGGTGAGGACGAGCTCGGGCAGTGTTTGCCGGGGGAAGAAAGTCCCGCCACGCCTGAGATGGCTGGACGCTGGTCACACGGGCACCACCACGCGGGGGGACGGTGCTGGCCGCCTGGCGCCACGACAGCGAACACAAGGTGCGCCGCCACCAAGAACACAGGAAGCGGGAAGCCCTGCGTGCTACCTTCAGGAGCTGTGGCAGGGCCAGGAGGAGCCAGTCCCCGCGTCGGGGCGTGTAGGGGCGTCCGCGGCACCAAGCGGCGCGGCGGGGAGTGGGCGTGCAGAGGGGCTGTCGGGCGTACACAAGGCAGCTCTTTTTTTACACACCGCCACCTGTCATCCCATCCTTGAATTTATGCGAATAACTATCCATTAAAGATGCCTTGTGGGGTGAGAACAGAGCCACATAAAATTAACATAACATTCAGTGGTACGAATTTCAGTAAATGGAAAGACTGTATCATTACCTCTTTCATCCTCATCATTCGCAAACACCTGGTGGTAACAGCTTCCCACACAACAATTATGCATTTTACGAGCAACGGAAATATAACGAGACCAAACACTTCACATTTTCCCATCCTCTTTATCTGACCTCATTTTACCTGTCTGTCTGTCTGTCTGTCTGTATGTATGTCTCTCACACATCAAACATTTATTATCACGTGTATCCATCCATTTTTTTTGTCTATACTGTACTGCTCTCTCTCGTCTCTCTCTCTCTCTCTCTCTCTCATCTCTCTCTCTCTCTCTCTCCCCTCCTCTCTCTCTCTCTCTCTCTCTCTACCCTCGGGTGGCTCGCGTTGCTAGAGCTCGCTCGCTTTTGCAGCGTCCCTGCGCATTTCCTTCTCGTCTTCGCCCACCAATTTTCGTCCTGCGTCGGTGGCGCTCTTCTCTATATTACTCCTTTGTAGTTCGTACTCTGCAATCTCTCCTGCATCGGTCATATCCTTATCTTTCTCTCTCTCTCTTCTCTCTCTCTCTCTCTCTCTCTCCTCTCTTTCTCTCTCTCTCTCTCTCTCTCTCTCTCTCTCTCTCTCTTCCTCTCTCTCCTCTCTTTCTCTTTCTCTCTTCTCTCTCTCTCTTCTCTCTCTCTCCCCCGTCAGGTGGCTCGGTTGGTAGAGCTGCAGGCTCGCGTGTGCAGCGTCCCTGGCATTCGGTCAGCGGTTCGAGCCCACCAAGTTCGTCCTGGCGTGGTGGCGCTTTGTATAGTTAATAACCTTGTAGTTGGTACTTGCAAGTGACTAGATAGGATCAAAGTATCTTATCTTATCTCTCTCTCTCTCTCCTCTCTCTCTCTCTCCTCTCATCCTCTCTCTTCTCTCGTCTCTCTCTCTCTCTCTCTCTCTCTCTCTCTCTCTCTCTCTCTCTCCTCTCTCTCTCTCTCTCTCTCTCTTCTCTCTCTCTCTCTCTCTCCTCTCTTCTCTTTCTCTTTCTCTCTCTTCTCTCTTCTCTCTCTCTCTCTCTCTCTCTCTCTCTCTCTCCACCCGTCATGGTGGCTCGGTTGGTAGAGCTGTAGCTCGCGTGCAGCGTCCCTGCATTCGGTCGCGGTTCGAGCCCACCAGTTCGTCCTGGCGTGGTGGCGCTTTATATAGTCAATAACCTTGTCGTTGTACTTGCAAAGTGTCTAGATAGGATCAAGTATCTTATCTCTCTCTCTCTCTCTCTCTCTCTCTCTCTCTCTCTCTCTCTCTCTCTCTCTCTCTCTCTTCTCTCTCTCTCTCTCTCTCTTCTCTCTCTCTCCTCTCTCTCCCTCTCATGGCTCGGTTGGTGAGCTTAGCTCGCGTCCGCTTCTCCTGCTCTCTCGTCTCGCGTCTCTGCCCACCGTCTCTCTCTCGCTGGTGGCTCCTTTTCATATCAATCCTTTCGTCTGTCTCTTCGTCTCTGTCGTCAAGTATCTTCATCTCTCTCTCTCTCTCTCTCTCTCTCTCTCTCTCTCTCTCTCTCTCTCTCTCTCTCTCCTCTCTCTCTCTCTAGCTCTCTCTCTCTCTCTCTCTCTCTCTCTCTCTCTCCTCTCTCTCTCTCTCCTCTCTCTCTCTCTCTCCTCTCGTCTCTCTCGCTCTCTCTCTCTCTCTCTCTCTCTCTCTCTCTCTCTCTCTCTCTCTCTCTCTCCTCTCTCTCTCTCTCTCCTCTCTCTCTCTCTCTCTCTCTCTCTTATTCACCTTAGTCCGATTACAAGTATGTAACAAAATACACGGGTACATTTCAAAGTACCAACGGAGTACACACCTTTTTCTCTTCCACTCTCCTTCACAAGCTATATACAGGTCAGGAAGATAACAGCAGAAATAACAGCGATGTCCTGGCTATAACTCATGTTTTACGGATTGGTGCTGAAACTATAATCATAACTTAAAGTATTCGTCCAGACCCATTTTTTTTTTGCATAATTATGTTGAATGTTCATTCAAAATACCTAATTCACAAAAAATAATTCATTTCCACGCCTTATTTTCCTAAAAACATAACTTTTGTAAAAAGCTCGGGAAAAACAACAGCCCATTCCAGCCGTGGCGGGAAACATGCTGGTGACGTCACGGCAGGCGGCCTCCCAGCCCGGCCCCGATACAAATACACATAAACAAACTTGCTGGAAGTTTGCTCACATCCAACCTGTTCCTAAGAAGGGTGACCGTTCTAATCCTTCAAACTACCGTCCTATAGCTTTGACTTCCTGCCTTTCTAAAGTTTTTGAATCTATACTTAATAAGAAGATTCTTAAGCATCTATCTGCTCACAATCTTCTATCTGATCGTCAGTACGGTTTCCGTAAAGAGCGATCTACTAGCGATCTTCTAGCTTTCCTAACTGAATCTTGGTCATCCTCTTTTAGGGGTTTCGGTGAAACTACTTTTGCTGTTGCCCTTGACATATCAAAAGCTTTTGATAGAGTCTGGCACAAATCTTTAATTTCCAAACTACCCTCATTCAGTTTCTATCATTCTCTCTGTAACTTCATCTTAAGTTTCCTTTCAAACCGTTCTATTGCAGCTACTGTAGATGGACATTGTTCTTCTCCTAAATCTATCGATAGTGGTGTTCCCCAGGGTTCTGTCCTATCACCCACTCTCTTTCTATTATTCATTAATGATCTTCTAAGTCTAACTCAAGGCCCTATCCACTCCTACGCTGATGATTCTACCCTGCATTTTTCAACGTCGTTTATTAGACGTCCAACTCAACAGGAACTAAGTGATTCACGGAAAGATGCCACCGAGCGCCAAACTTCTGATCTTTCTATAATTTCTGATTGGGGCAAAGCAAACCTTGTTTTGTTCAATGCCTCAAAAATCCAATTTCTTCACCTATCTACTCGACAAAACCTTCCAGATAACTATCCCCTCTTCTTCAATGACACTCAACTGTCTCCTTCTTCTACAATGAACATTCTAGGACTATCCTTTACTAAAAATCTGAACTGGAAATCTCACATCTCATCTCTTGCTAAAACAGCTTCTAAGAAGTTAGGTGTCCTGTGGCGTCTGCGTCCTTTTTTTTCTCCCCAATTGCTTGCTTTCTACAGGGGCCTTATCCGCCCATGTATGGAGTATGTCTCACATGTTTGGGGAGGATCCACTCATACAGCTCTCCTAAACAAGGTTGAGTCAAAAGCTTTTCGTCTCATCAACTCCCCTCCTCTGACTGACTGTCTTCAATCTTTAAATCACCGCCGCAATTTTGCTTCTCTTGCTCTCTTCTACCGTTATTTTCATGCTCACTGCTCTTCTGAACTTGCTAACTCCATGCCTCCCCCCCTCCCGCGGCCTCGCTGCACAAGATTTTCTACTCATTCTCATCCCTATTCTGTCCATCTTCCTAATGCAAGAGTTAATCAGTATCTTTACTCTTTCATCCCTTTCACTGGTAAACTCTGGAACTCTCTTCCTGTTTCTATTTTTCCACTTTCCTATGACTTAAATCTTTTCAAAAGAAGAGTAACAAGACACCTCCCGAACAAAATTGGCTCACCCCTCTTTTTTATTTTATTCTCTTACTGTCTTCTTTATAGGGACTGGCAACTAAGCGGGCTTTGTGTTACCCATTTTTGTTGTGCCCTTGGCCAGTCCTTTGTGATGTAAAAAAAAAAAAAAAAAAAAAAAAAAAATATAGTACTTGAAGAATTTTGGGTGTTTATGATTTTTTTTTTTGCGATAAGGCATATACTTGCATCCTTTATGGGTGCAGCAAGAAAGCTGTGCCTTTCCAGAGAGTTTAGCACCCATTTTCGACCTATTCGGCCACGATATATGTGTATAGCGCCAGGGAGAGACGGGCGAGAGGCGCGCAGCAAGACAATCCTCTCCCCAGCACTCCAAACATATATCGTGGCCGAATAGGTCGGAAATGGGTGCTAAGCTCTCTGGAAAGGCACAGCTTTCTTTCTGCACCCATAAGGATGCAAGTATATGCCATATCGCAAAAAAAAAAAATCAGAAACACCCAAAATTCTTCATGTACTATATTTTTTTTCTGAGTTTACGTGTATTTGTATCAGGGCCGGTCTGAGAGGCTCCCTGCCGTGACGTCACCGAGCCGTGGTCCGTCGTCTGCTGGTCGTCAGTTGTGTTTTGAGAGCTCGGGGAATTTACAGATTTTGAATGCGGATCATTTAAAAACGGTGACTGGATGCGAAAAGTGACAACATATTATTGATATACTCGATAATGGCTATATTTTTACTGCATTAAATCAGGAATGATGAAATGGTCTGGACGATTACTTTAAGGTTTGGCCAATTCTGACGCTTAGGAGATTTTTACCGGATTCCTACCCTGGTACTTTTAACCCATTGAGGCCCAGAACGTAATTTGCATTGTAATTTGGCTACCATTAGACGATATTTAGTAAACATAAGCAATATTTAATAGATATGTCCTGCTTAGTATCCTTGTCGACTAACTAATTTGGTATATTCGGTTACTTTTTGTAATTTTATGGCTCGAAAACATAAATTTTTTTATAGCAAAGGAAAGATCTGGGTGTGAAGGGGTTAAAATGGGGTATATCGGCGGGTGTCTGGGTTCAAGGACACGAGATGGGAATGTGATAAGGACATAGGGGAGAGATGAAAGGAATCGGATGCTTTCTATAGGGTGAGTGAAAGCAGCACCGAAATAAAAACAATAAACTGACTGGAAAATGACTTAAGACGTGATCGAAAACAAATAATGAAGAAGAAAGAGTAAAGAAGAGAATATAAATGCAAAATTAACGTAGCAAGATAAAGCTGTACCGATGATATAAATGAGAAAACAAAAAAGCTAGATATAGAAGAATAAAATGAATAAATAATTAAGAAACTAATGGAAAGGTAATAAAAGAAAAGAAAAAGTTTAGTCTGAAGAAATAAGACGATGAAAGGGATATGAGGAAGCAGAAAAGATGCTTAAAAGAAAGGGAATTTTAATGAGAAAATGAATGAGAGGAAAAAAATATTAAAGGTGGAGAGAAAAGAAATAACAGTTCAAGAGAGAGAGAGAGAGAGAGAGAGAGAGAGAGAGAGAGAGAGAGAGAGAGAGAGAGAGAGAGAGAGAGAGAGAGAGAGAGAGAGAGAGAGAGAGAGAGAGAGAGAGAGAGAGAGAGAGAGAGAGAGAGAGAAAAATGGAAATATAAGGAAATTTATACATACATACACATTCATACACCCATACAAACACATGCATACTGTACGTATACGCAAACCAACATGCAAAGATATAGACAAACAAACAAAAAATAAACAAAAATATATAGAATGAGAACAATGATTTGCACACGAACAAAAACAGAAAGTGACTGTGTATTCATGAGACTGGAAAATTAAGGTAATTTTTACACACACAAAAAAGAAAATAGACCTGCCATATTCTTAACAGAGAAATAAAATAAGAATATCAGGCGGCTTCCTGACTTAAATACAAATAAATACAAAATGATAATAACAGAAATTGCAAAAAATAAGAAATATAAAATATAAAAACAAAAATATAAAAATGCAAAAAAGAAAGTTAGCTAAGATTGAAATAAAACGAGGCCTTTGTTCGCAAGAAACAAAATGCAAAGGAGAGGTAAACACTAATACCAACTGTCAGCCATTACGAGATAGTGAAGTGGTAATGAAGGCAGTGCACCAGCCAGACCCGAGGCGGAACACCGGTGAATGACCTCAAATGGAGTAAATTTAAAAGTTTTGGGATTAAAATTTTAAGAGCAATTGACCGACTTTTGCTTACTTTGAAGTCTGGGTGGTAATACAATTTTATAATATTACTTTTGGGTGATACTTAAAAACGTTTATCGCCTCTGTATTATAAGATATATATATATTTAAAAATATTGGCAAAATTATATATAAAATGGTTTCCATGTGTGTTCAAAAATATTCGCTACGTGGGCTCAAGTTAATGGCCAGAATAATAATAACATTCATAACAGCATAAGAAACAATAATGAAGGTAATACCAGCAACAATAATAACAATCACAAAATAAATATTTAGCCGTTTCTTCCCTTTTCTCAATCAAAATGGAAATAGCTTCCCTCAAATCTGATTCCTGTTATTCTTTTCCGGCGAGTAGCGAGAAATAGTGTTCGGAAACGCTTCATTAATCCACGACGGGAAGAAAAACGTCATTTCCTTAAGTGGTTCCTTGGCGTGGTTAGAAATCTCAGCTGGTCTGGACGAAACGACGCTTGTCTTATGCAGGGGGTGGTGGAGGGCGGTCTATTTGCATGTTGATGTGCTAGAGTGTTGGGTGCTGGAAGGACGCAGATTAATTTCACTGTGCTGATTGGAAACAAGATGCCGGGGAAGAGTGGAGGTTAGAGAAAGAAAAAGAGAAGAACAGAGAAGAGAAGGAAGAAGAGAAGAACAGAAAAGAAGGAAGGGAAGAACAGAGAAAAGAAGATAGAAAGAAGAACAGAGAAAAGAAGGAAGAGAAGAACAGAGAAAAGAAGGAAGAGAAGAACAGAGAAAAGAAGGAAGAAGAGAGAAGAAAAGAGAAAAGAAGGAAGAAGAAGAACAGAGAAAAGAAGAAGAGAAGAACAGAGAAAAGAAGGAAGAAGAAGAACAGAGAAAAGAAGGAAGAAGAAGAGAACAGAGAAAAGAAGAGAAGAACAGAAAAAAGAAGGAAGAAGAGAAAGAACAGAGAAAAGAAGGAATAGAAAAACAGAAAAGAAGGAAGAGGTATAGAACCAGACACCTGTACTGGGTTTGTTAAGGCACGAACAGGAGAAGGAGAGAGAAGGGAAGATGAGGAAGGAGGAGAAAACGAGGAGACATGGTTGTCGTGTACAGATATATGTTCTACTTTAGGGTTTAGTTTCAAGAATTCTAGTAACATGAGGAAGTCTGGGCGAGTGAAGGGGTGACAGGGGACAGTGCGGGTATTGGTGTGTCTAAGGAAAGGTTTCCTCCCACTGTCTGGCATGGTGGGACAGAGATGTTTCGTAAGAGGTTTACAGAGGCCTTAAACGAATTATTGATCTGCGAGGAAACTCTCAGAAGGGAATTGGGAACGTAATGCAGACCCGCTCCCTGGATCATTGCTAATCTATAGGGTGGTCCTTCGCTGAAAAGTGGAATTACTTCTAGTAAAGGAATTTAATTTACTCAAGAGACTGAGTTTGCTTTCCTCGGTCTAGGATTACATGACATCCTTGGAAGAGAATCTCGGGAGCGAAATTAAACTTTTTTCTCTTTCCCGTTTAATAAAGTGTATTGACGGGAATTTCAAACTTTTCACGCTGTAGTTAACCCCTTGTGGCCCAGAACGTAATTTCCATTGTAATTTGGGTACCATTAGACGATTTTCATGAATACAAGTAATATTTCATGGATACGACCTGTTTAGTATCCTTGTCGACTGGCTAATTTGGTATATTCAGTTAATTTTCGTAACTGCATGGCTAACAACAGACGATTATATACAACAAAGGAAAGATCTGGGTGTGAAGATGTTTAAGGCAAATCTGCAATGAGAAAAAGACCATCTCTTATCAGCAGGTGAGGTAGGTTTGGCATCAAGAGGCAAGACCAGGGCATTCGCTGAGATTCGTTAGCAGTTCAACATAAGACAATCGAACACAAAATATGAACCTCTGCATGCCATATAGCGTGTGTGCGTGCGTGCATGTGTGTGTGTGTGTGTGTGTGTGTGTGTGTGTGTGTGTGTGTGGTGTGTGGTGTGTGGTGTGTGTGTGTGTGTGTGTGGTGTGTGTGTGTGTGTGTGTATGTCGTTACCCCTGTAGAGAAAGAAGTCTCTTTTTGTGGCGTCGCGTCGTGCTAAATCCTGCAAACTTGTTTTCGTGTTTTCTCTTTTTTTTTTATGCGCGCGACACCGGCGTGTTGTTGCAGTTTCCTCGGCTCTAACACGGCATGCGTTAAGTGGGTTCAGAAGGCCTTGTTTCCTGCTAGTGTGAACTTCTTTCTTCTCTCTCTCTCTCTCGTCTCTTCTCTCTGCTCTCTTCTCTGTCTCTCTCTCTTCTCTCTTCTCTCTCTTTCTCTCTCTCTCTCGTCTCTCTCTCTCTCGTCTCTTCTCTCTCTCTCTCTCTCTCTCTTCTCTCGTCTCTTCTCTTCTTTTCTTCTCTGCTTCTCTCGTCTCTCTGCTTCTCTCTCTCTCTTCGTCACCCACCCACCCACCCACCCACCCACCCCCACCCATCCACCCTCTCCTCCCTCCCTCCCTCCTCACGCACTAATTCACGTCACTCACTTTACTCACTCACTTCACTCACTCACTCTCACTCACTCACTCACTCACTCACTCACCTCTTCGCAAATGCTTCCGAGAAACAAAGAACAGCCGTCCAAGTGATGGAAATAGCTGGACAGAACACAGCTAATGATGTTTAGTTTGCAGCTTAAAATCGAATAAAGAAGTACTTAGGACAAAATTCAAATTAACAATACTACATTAAAATATTCCATCATGGGCTTGATCATTCTGCATGTTCATTCAGTATGGGAAATGTGATCATAATTATATGAATTAGAAGTAATTTTCAACCTGATTGCAATCAATCACTCACACACACACACACACACACACACACACACACACACACACACACACACACACACACACACACACACCTTGTCTAGGGTACTCCATAGTGTAGTGGTTAGCACGCTCGGTTCACAACCGAGAAGTCCCGGGTTCGATCCCCGGGCGAGCGGAAACAGATGGGTTGTTTCCTTAAAACCCGAGCCCCTGTCCACCCAGCAGTGAATGGGTACCGGGTGTTAGCCGGGGTTTGTGACCTGCTCTCCGGGGTGCTAGCTTCGGCCAACACAAAGCACTAAGGATGAATGATAAAAATGTTGATATAGAGACGGGGCCACACGAGCATTGCTCTGGCCCTGTAAAAATACAACTAGATGAATACAACTAGATGAATACACACACACACACACACACACACACACACACACACACACACACACACACACACACACACACACACACACACACATATATATATATTCGTACATTTCCCGAATCTCAAGAATGTCACAGCCTGTACAGTATATCTTTTTATTTCACCCGTATCTTTGAACACGGTGGCGACTATTGAACGTAGTAGGGGAGCGAGTGTCAAAGGCCAACGCACCATGATTTTACGTAATAGTAACATATTGCAACGTCCCAGTAATAAATCGGTGCCGTAAAGTTTAATGTAGCGTGTCACGGCAGCGGGGAGGAAGGAAGCAGTGTAGGGCGTCCCAAGGGGTAATTAACGCGAGGTAAAATTGGGCGATGACCATTATGTTGTTCTAGTCATTTGTACGCGAGGCAGTTATGAATTACATGGCGGCGGTGATGTACTGGCGGGACACACTACAGGTACAGTACGGGTAGAGGAACGGTGACTCGGGTAATTGGTCACGTGGGAGATGTCAGGTTGTAAAGGTGCTGTAGATAAGAGAAAGCTGCGAGACAAAACGAACAGGCGACAACGATGAAAAGCATAGATATAATTGTAGAAAAAGTTGAAGTTTAAAGTTGTAGAAAAGGGAAAGGTGCTAGACTAAACGAACAGGCGACACTTATGGACGATGAAAAGCGTTCTGACTCACATGTTTTGTTATGGTTGTAATTGAGCTGTTCTTGTGATGGATAGTGTTACTGCCATCCTTGTTTAGATCGTTTTGTTTACATGTCGTCTTAGTTTACGTAATCGCGACATGTTTTTAGGTTATTGATTGCAGGAGTGTTTTGTGTGAAGTGAGGATTTTATTTTTGTATTTATTTTTACTTTCTTAGGAGGTTGTGGTATTCCCGAAAGAGGTTCTTAGCCAATACTGGTCTAGTACTAGTCTCTTCGCCGTCTCAGTTCCCGGTGAAGCGTCAGTACCTAATTACTTTCACCACTTCACTACGGAATGAAGCGAAGCAGGAGCGAGGAACAACAACCTAAACCCCGAAGCAATTTCATCAGCTTATAGTATTTTCATTTTTTATAGAAATTGATTAGTTAATCAACTGAACAATATCTATTTACTATATTAATTAAAATAAACTGTCGAGGCTGCTTGTCCTTGGTGACCTGTGCGCCGCCACACGCTGACTGCCTCCCTGCAATTTGTTTAATGAAGTTATTTCCTCTTCCGGGACGGCAACATTGTCGTTCTCGCCGCGACAACACCAGGACTGCGCCAAGCATTGTTGATGGTGAAGGTAACGCTGCGTGCTTACCTGAATGAGAAGGGAGGAAGGTAGGGAGGACTGGCATAAGGACCTCTCACTTGTATGTGTTTATTTTGAAGTATCATTCCCTTCATTCCTCGTGTTTCCGTTACCATTTTAGTCTACTATTAAACACTTTTGACAAGTTCAATAGTACACTTAATTTAATCTGTCATCAAGCTGCAGAATACTTCACTCAGCTATTCATTATTGGAAGCTTATATCCTTTTAAACTATCTTACGGTCGTCTTTATTTGCAGATAGTCAGCCAAAAGAGGCTAATTCAGTTCTCCTCCAACAGTTATTCGTTAATTTACCTTATTTTTAGCTTTTTCAAATCATAATGAACGAAAAGAACTGATCTCATTGCAAACAACAAAATACGTGATGGTTAGGGAAGATAGAACGGGCGATACTTATCATCATTACCCTCCTCCTCCTCCTCCTCCTCCTCCTCCTCCTCCTCATCGTCATCATCACCCTATCCATAGTCACATTTCCCATGGCACTAAGTAAAGAAGCATCGCCTGCGTGTGTTGAACCATGTGTCGTGCCCTCCTCCTCGTGACTTAGTGAGGCCTGATGTTGCTTCACCTACTTTTCCCCCCACTTTTGGATAAACGTGGAGGTTGGAGGTTAAGTTTGCGAGTTACGCTTGTGGCAGGAATTACGTGGCCGAGTTAACGGAGGCGAGAGTTGTGCTTACTGCGGGAATGACTTTAGGTAGCGATTTACTTCCTTGAGAGAGAGAGAGAGAGAGAGAGAGAGAGAGAGAGAGAGAGAGAGAGAGAGAGAGAGAGAGAGAGAGAGAGAGAGAGAGAAGAGAGAGAACGAAGTACGAGAGAGACTAGAGAAGTAAGCCTCCTGAAAGTCAAATAGTTCTCAGAAGTCCAGCTAAAGCTCCTGACTAAAACCTATAAGAATTCAACAATAAAGTAAAAAAGAGAGAGAGAGAGAGAGAGAGAGAGAGAGAGAGAGAGAGAGAGAGAGAGAGAGAGAGAGAGAGAGAGAGAGAGAGAGAGAGAGAGAGAGAGAGAGAGAGAGGAGAGAGAGAGAGAGAGAGAGAGAGAGAGAGAGACCCTTTGTTCCCGAATAAGTAATTATGTCATTATCTATAATTACTTCAGTGGGGAGGGTTTGCTTCAGTGATCGGTTATTTATGTCGCCATCCGAGGTGCGTTGTTGCTTCTTGTTTAATTTGTTTGTTTTTCCATCGAATACTTTTTTTTTTACATTGCACGACGTCTGTTACTCCATAATTCAATGTTTTTATAGCATTTCTCAAGTAAGTGTTCAGTGGCGATGGATCTGTCGTAAATTCAGTTTCATCTTATATTTTTTCCCCTGCACAATTCAGCAGACATAATATATCCTTTCATGAGGGGAAGCCCTTTGAATTTTCTTGACATTATTTTTTCTTTTTCATAGGAGACTGCTCTACTCCGGTCAAAAGAATGATTAATTTACATATTTTTAAGCTACCTGTTGCTCACAAGTCTTAAAAGCTCCCTAAATGTTTTTATTTTTCTAAGAGCCTTTTAATTTTTTTGTTTAACAAGGGGTCAGGTGACCTGCATCTGCATTGTTTGTCTAGTAAATATACTACGTGTTGTAGTATGTTACGATGTTACTACATATGAAGTCGGATTTGGTGCAGATGGCCTGACCGAAACTAGGAACTTTTTCATTTGCTAATAACATTCAGAAAAGTGTTGTGTGGTGCGAGAAATCCACCACCGTCGTTGTGTACAAGTGGTGGTGGTGGTGGCGGCCAGAGATACTGTCAAAGCAACAACATACACACGGAACGGGGGTTTAGCGTTGACCTTTGCATGTTCAAGACTACTTGAATTTGTGTCTTAGTAACAGTAAAGAACAGTTTAGCCTGATCTACAGAAATTAGCTTTCCTTCTCCTCATCCATAACTACAAGCGCTCGGCACACCACTAGTTCCCATATTAATGGTTGCAGTGTAAATGAGGATCAAGGTAAATTCATTGAGAAATTTCAAATTCAAGTGAAATATGATTATTACTCTTTTTGAGAATGTAATGTACCTGGTAAATTTTACGATGCGGCGAGCTTAGAAATGGAAATTCTCTTTTCATTTTCCTTAAGTAAACATTAATATAAGCATTCCATTATTCATACAATTCTTGTAACGCTACGAGTAAGCTGAAAAATACTAATTGTAAAAATAGCAGATAAGAAAATAACACTCATCACTTGAGCATACCAGGTAAAGTGAAAATTTATTAGTGTTGCAATCAGTAATAATACTCGAGAATCGCTTTTACACATGCAACTAATATACATTAAAAAAAACCACTATGAACATCATGAATACGAATATGATGTGTATTTCTGCCATCCCTGCTGAGAAAAGGCCACCAATACTCAAAGTTGTTTTAAAATTCAGTGGAAATTCAGTGGTTCTCTGCCTCCAAGAAAAGCAAAACACCTTGGCATCAGGAGAGATCTTAACTAATTTCTGGAACTCAAAAAAACCTTTCTCCTAAATACCACCAAACAGATATCAGTGCACGGTATTAGTAGACTTCTTAGAATTCCGTTTATCTTCCTCCAAAACATATCCGCCTCCTCACCGCTGCCTTTACGTTAAAATTCATCCAGCATACTTATCAGACTTGGCTCCGCTTGCTTTGACAGTTTAAGGATTTTCCAGAGCGCAAGAAACTCCGGAGATGATGATGCAATTACAGCGGGTGTGCGAGGTCGGCCTAACTAATAACCAGACACTGAAATTAAGAAGCTTCCAAGAGCACTGGCAAGCTCCGGGAACAGGTGGGCAATCAGGGCGTGGGAGGATACCTGGAGGCCCTTACGACTGCCTGGTGAAGGATTAAAGAGAGAGAGGAGAGAGAGGGAGAGAGAGAAAGAGACAGAGGGGGGTAAAGAAAAGATGAAAAACAAATAGATAAAGATTGTTAGATATAAACAAAATATATATGGCGAGTAAAAAAAGGAAGAAAAACTGATAGATAAAGATATGAAGATTGTTAGATATAAACAAAATAGAGAGAAGAGAGAGAGAGAGAGAGAGAGAGAGGAGAGAGAGAGAGAGAGAGAGAGAGAGAAAAGAAGAGGAGAGAGAGAGAGAGAAGAGAGAGGAGAGAGAGAGAGAGAGAGAGAGAGAGAGAGAGAGAGAGAGAGAGAGAGAGAGAGAGAGAGAGAGAGATATTCCTCGTAAGATATTAATGTTTTGCGAGGGGACGCAGGCAGGGGAAGGGAGACGCCTCGCCCGGCCTTCAGCAATGCATTCACGCGTGGCTCAAATCTGTCATGGGAAAAAATAGAATCAGAGGAAAAGTAGAGTGAGGAGTGGTGAGCGGTGGGGAGGAGACAGACAAATGTACGTACGCACCACTGCTTCACCCACTCATAGTACTGATTGTTTTCTTTTTGAGTGGTGTGTGTGTGTGTGTGTGTGTGTGTGTGTGTGTGTGGGTGTGTGTGTGTGGGTGGGGGGGGTGGCTGGGTGGCTGGGGGTCGGTGGTGGGTGGGGGAGGGTGTGGGTGTGGGTGGGTGGTGGTGGGTGGTTTGGTGGGTGGTGGGTTGGTGTGAGTTTACTGACATGAGATATATTTTCATCCTAACCCTTGGGTTTTTTTTTTTTATCTCTCTCTCTCTCTCTCTCTCTCTCCCCTGCTCTCTCTCTTCTCCTCTCTCTCTCTCTCTCTCTCTCTCTTTTCTCCTCCCCCTCTCCCTCTCTCTGTCTCTCTCTCTCTCCTCCCCCTCTCTCTCTCTCTCCCCCCCTCTCTCTTCTCTTTTCTCTCTCCTCTCTCTTCATCTCTTCTCTCTCTCTCTCATCTTCCTATCAGTGTATGTGGAATGTATTGGCAATTATAACCTCATTTGATGACTGCAGACTTTCCACCGCAGTATAACAGGAATGATCGGATTTTCCATGTTCACTAAAGAAAGACATTGCATGGTGTGCTGAATATTTTCTATTTTTGTGAGCGATTGAAAGGTATTAAACTTGATCAAGGATGCGCAGTAAGATTACCTTTTATATATTTTAACTCAATGAGATCTTTCCAGTATTTAGCTGAACAAAGGATAAAGATTGTATAATCTTTTGTGAAATATATTTTCCATAATTTTTCACTTGCATTTGAAAAAACTTGCACAAAGCAATAAATACTTAAGTGCGTGTGTAGCACTGTGCACGTATATATAGTTTGTTTGATTCTCAGTCTCTTGTAACTTTTATTTACCTGCATGTTTCTTTCTCTATCAAGATCAAATGCTGTTTTACAATATTTATTCTTTACATTTGTATTTCCTTTGTGTTTCCTGCGCACCTTAATTCTTCGCTGACACGTGAAAGGTAATCAATTGCCTCTATATTCTCTTGGAGGCTGAAATATACTTCCATTTTTATAAATATTATCTGACTATACTTTGTTCTGTCATATTACTTATTTGTAAAAATTACATATATTTTCGGCTTTGCAAGATAATATTGTTTTATAGCCTTCATCATATTGTCGTTTCCTATGTGGATTTCC
Source organism: Chionoecetes opilio (assembly GCA_016584305.1). Lineage (NCBI taxonomy): Eukaryota > Metazoa > Arthropoda > Malacostraca > Decapoda > Majidae > Chionoecetes > Chionoecetes opilio. The sequence continues at coordinate 117,555 of JACEEZ010019012.1, forward strand.
TTTGCTAATATGAGGTACAATTTTTAACTCATTGCCATCTATCTTATGGAAATTTAGCTCTTCAAAGTTATTTCTTTTTCTATTTCTTTTAAGATATTTCTAAGAATATTCCGGTTCTCACGCACCATCTTTGTATGAAACTCAATAACAGTTTGCAACAATTTCCTCTTTTCTCCTTTGTACTCTCTCTTACTTCAAGATTTCTATTGTATATTTTTCTTATGTCAATCTTTCCAATAAAGACTCCAATTTCCTTTTCTTTAGTGCACGAACAAAAGGTAATTAAGCAAATCAAGAATGTTTACAAAGTCCAAAGTCTCCATTATAACATTTATTTAAGCGACACAGATCAAACATACACATTCAACATTAAAATTATACATAGTTCGCTCAAAATATATAAAGCATGGTAAAGAAAATAAATTAGTTTTTTTGTTCCAAGTGCTGTGTTTCAAATAGCATTACGAATGAGGTCATAAAAAAAAACTGCAGCCGGGCAAGATTTTCTACCAATTTAAAAGATAAGAGAGAAAAATAATTCAAACCTTTCACAGTGTCCTTGTAGCGAATTGAAATAGTCCGGCAGAAGTACCATGGGACCTCTTTTTGGAGTATAAAGATTTTTTTAATGTTGATTATTGATGGTAAGGGCAATATATTCAGAAACTGCCGGATGACATCTTGTCATACTTGAGCAATTTGTGCTAGGAGGCGAAATCCAAGATGGTCGCCATCGAATCTGGGAAAATCTATTTTCCTCATATCTTCGTAACTATATGAGATATAAACACGAATGAGAGGGCCTTTTATATGTTTTCAGGCATCAAGATTACAATGCTGCCATTATTATATCAATAAAACACACAAAAAACAAGATGGCTGCCTAAATGTGTTTTTCATTGCAGAAAATTGACTTTCTCAACAGCCATTACTAGATCTGATTAATGACATGCACTAGCACGGATTGGCAAGGTCTGTGTGGTATTATTAATAAAATAAACGCTTATTTGTATATTATTTTGCATTTATTGCAACGACGCATGAGATAATTTCTGGTTAAATCACATAAGACACAACTTGTTGGTTTAATCACTGAAAACATTTATGTATTCTGTTAAACGTAAGATATGGATTTTGATTTTTCGACTGATAGTCACTGTCACAAATCACGAAGCATTTGTGTTGCAGCAAATTCCATCGTGACAGGCACAGAACATTGTGCACGACAGATTGGCACTCCGGCAACCACATCTGGATGAACGGCAAGGTGTGTCACTCTCGCATCCACACCTGATCAGTCGCAAGACAGCATCTGGTGCAAGGCTGACTGTATCCGGGACTGTCGTAGGTACAAGTGATCTGTTGGTTTCATCTTTCTTCCATCCATATTTTTTCATATCAAGGTGAGGTGAAGTGGCCAGTCTCCTTCCCTCTCTGCTCTGATAAACATCATCATGATGAATACTGGCTTTATGAGTATGTCAACCCATAGTTTAGTGGTTTTACTTCTGCTGGCAAGTTCTTCCAATATGCTCATCAGATCATGCTTGCGTGTAATTAGAGTTTGCTCTATGATACTCCTCAGTACTTCCTCCACAACGAGGCGTAGCGCCCTCATGTTTTGAGGAAACTTCTTACCAGACAACATCTTCGGCACTCCTCCAAACACAGCACTCATCACTTCGGCAAGTCCGCTTTCTGCCATCAAAGTACCAACAGATCCGACAAAACTCATAAGAGAATGCATTCCTCCGAGCCGCATGATGACATTTGCGAATCGGTCTGGGTAGGTCCACATTACGTGAAGAGCCACACGGTACAGTTACAAGTCGCATGTGAAAACAACAAATTCCTGGCCTGTCTGCTGTGTGAGATGTTGTGCCTGTGCCAGGGCCGTCATCATCGTGTCAGGATCGGACGGAGTCTTATCGATCAGTGGCAGATACACAGCTTTTGTTTTTGGTTGGGTTGAGATGCCTTCTTGGCGACTGTTGGCTGTGTTGTACCCATTGTACTCGGGGCATCGATCTTTGATGATGATGTCTTCCAGAAAGGCTGTGTCTGTTTTGTCAGCTCTTTGTCATGCCAATGCTTTCTGAGCATGCATCTTCAGTGAAAGCACATATTTTCTGGCCGGCCTCCTGGGGTAATGCAGGATTTTTCGATCCATTGAATCTTTCGATTTACAAGTTAAACTCTACTGACTTTGACATCTCAGATTTCTTGATGCACTTGATAGTTTCCTGTTGGTCAGAAGACATGCCATCTTGCTCCTTTTGTGTGAAGAGTACTGCCAAAGAATGAGTGGACAGTTTGCCATTTTGAGACGATATGTCTGCATCGAAATTGTCGGCTACTACTTGGATCAATCCAGCATCTGCATCTGATATGCCTGACAAATCAATTTCTTCGCTGACAATGCAGCTCATTTCTTGAAACGCAATATTTCGTCATAAGAGCATGTTACGCCAAAGGCGTGCATGAGATTTATGAGTTTCTTAAGAGTCCCGAATCACTCCAAGATCAATCTGAAGACTGGTTGGGTGATTATGCAGTGCAGCTGTAACGATTGAGCCAATGAGAATGGCAGGCAGAGTCTTGTCTAATTTAGGAGACAGCTTAGATAATAGACCAAGCATGGTTTCGCTTACGGATTCTGCGGCTATATCCCGGTTAATTTTGGTTTCGTAGTGAAGTTTATCCTTTGGAATCTCCTTACCTTCCTTCGTGATTTTCTTGGTGACTTGTGTCAAAGCGACATCCAGATCATCGTCCTCTTCATCAACCAGTTTCAGTACTGTGGAAAGCTATACTACGAAGAATTAGGATACTTGCTATGCCAGGAGAACTTAGCACCAGAAGGTCCTCCCCACAACACTCAGAGACATGTTTTACCAGACTCACACGTGAGAGTTTGCTGCCCCCATATCCACTGTAAGCATTGAACATTTCCACGGAGTTCCAAATGCGCTTCGGGTCTTCCTTGAGTGCTCGAATCAAATAGTTCAGAGCATCATCCACCTTTACAGAGTTTGATGTCGAGCCTGCAGCACATGTAAGTGCTCTCTGTCCTGTAAACTTGCATCTGCATGAGACATGGTATCGTGCGTCTGCTGCGTGTAAGTCACTGATGGCTCCCTGTATGCGCACTCTCACAGTGGTGGCCCACTCGTCATCCCTGTAATCACATGCTTCTAGCAGATACTGCTTCAGCGATTTCTCTCCTTTTCGTGCAATTTCACGACAAAGGTATGCTGGCTTCCACCGAGTAGGATTATTTGTATTTTTATACAACGTACATTCCTCCCCACAGAATAAACATTGTTCCTGAAAGCTAAAGCTTGAAGCACATGAAAGTCGTGTTTTCTTGGGGGGAATCACAGAAGGTCCTTCATTTTGTTTTGTTCTTTTGAGATGTCTCTGTATCTGAGTGTTGGATGTATATGTACATACACAGCTCTTAGGGCATTTCACAGTAAAGTCACGATCCTCTTGCACAGAGTCCTCAAGTACTTGATGTTTACCGTCGAGATATATTTTGCTGCACTTGATGATGGTTTCAATTCTTCTCAGTCCAGACTCGATCAGTTTTTCTGGCTTGTCATCACGCGCAAACCTCCATTTGAAGAAGCACTCACTGGCCATGACTTACGAAGTACCACCGCACCGCATACGTCTGGGGAAATTCACGTCTGGGGAAATCCCCGCACAAATCCCCGCACACAAAGCACACCAACACCCCTCACACGTCAGCAGCACATCGCGAATATGTACACAATTATACTGCAATACTTGAACCAGCTTTTACATGCCATGTAGCAATGGCTGTTGAGAAAGTCAATTTTCTGCAATGAAAAACACATTTATGGCGGCCATCTTGTTTTTGTGTATTTTATTGCTACAATAATGACAGCATTGTAATCTTGATGCCTGAAAACATATAAATGACCTTTCATTCGTGGGGTTTTTTTTTTTTTTTTCTTTTTTTACATCACAAGGAACTGGCCAGGGGCACAACAAAAATGGGTAACACAAAGCCCGCTTAGTTGCCAGTCCCTATAAAGAAGACAGTAAGAGAATAAAATAAAAAAGAGGGGTGAGCCAATTTAGTTCGGGAGGTGTCTTGTTACTCTTCTTTTGAAAAGATTTAAGTCATAGGAAAGTGGAAAAATAGAAACAG
>JACEEZ010019012.1:126734-139234 GCA_016584305.1 Chionoecetes opilio
GAAAAAGGAGAGAGAGGGGAGAGAAGAGAGAGAGAGAGAGAGAAGAGAGAGAGAGAGAAAGGGAGAGGGAGAGAGAGAGAGAGAAAATATGACGACAGTAAACGAGGGGAAAGTGGACAGACATTGAGACAAGAGAGCCCCAACAGAAGACTGAGCGGGAGAGAAAAACAGAAAAGGAGAGGGAGAAAAGGGGAAAAGAGAAGAAAGAGAGAGAGAGAGAAGGGGAGAAGAGAGAGAGAGAATTTGAAGACAGTGAAACAGGAGGAGACGAGTGAGACGACAGTGAGACGAGAGAACAGACAGAAGACAGGGGGACGGGAGAAAGAAACAGAAGAGGAAAAGGAGAGAGAGAAGAGAGAGGAGAGAGAGAGAGAAGAGAGAGAAGAGAGGAAAAAGAGAGAGAGGAGAGAGAGAAAGAGAGAAAAGAGAGAGAGAAGAGAAGGAAGGAGAGGAAAAAGAAAGGGGGAGATTGTCTTTTCCCCAGGAAGGATATCTAGGAAGGAAGCCAGAAGATGAAAACTAGACCTTTGGTGATTCAATCGTCATGTTGGGCATAAAAGGCTTCGTGGTTAATGACCTTCTTTGATCCTATTGAGTTAAGGGGATTTTTTTGGCCGACCCTTTTTTCCGCTATTTCTCTTATCGGTTTATCTTTCGTTGATTTGTTAGTCTTTTTGAGAACTTTTTTTCATGTTGTTTCTTGTTTGCCTCGATGATTTCCCCAGCTTGTTTTGTTTTTATTGCTGCTCATGTTCATAACTTCAAAAACTTATTGCCCAAACGATGGTATCCTTTGCGCCATTCAACTAAATATTTTATATATTTGTAGGTGTTAAGGCATCTTAGAAAAATAATGATTCCAAACCCCGCCACCCACCCTAACCGCAATACTAAAAACAGGGAAAAACCCCAAAAACACGGCCCCACAACTAAAAATTTCACCTTACCCTGTATAACATAGCAAAGCAAATTATACACCACGCTATAGTGTATACCGCAGCACTCCTATGCGACACACACACACACACACCCCTGCTTGATCAAGTGGATTAGGGCGCCCAGGCTATTATGTGGTTGGGTGTTCGATCCCTGGTCACGCTCGCTCCATATTCCCCTTGAGCAAATGGATGGGGTGTATGGGGTGGTGGTTGTGAGGTCCCAGTATTACCCAAAGACCGGTCACAATGAAGTCCAATCTCTTTCCAGGAGGGTAAAACTGGCAATCGCGAGTCTGGCCGCGTGGGCAAGACTCGTGGAATGAAAAACCGTGGGTGAATTACATCTCCCTGACCTCCAGACTCCAATGCAATTATTTCCAACTTCGCTCTCAAGGATTCGGCTAATGGTGTGCTACATTCTTGGGTCCGGAAGCACCAAGACTTTATGGAAATGTATATAGGAGTAATAGAATGTTCACTTGCCGGTGTAATGAAGCAGGATGGGAATTATTCTCCTTAATGCATGACGAATATTGAAAAATAGAACTGCTTGAATCTTCAAAAAAAAGTTTACAGATTATTCGGGTTTGATTTCTGTTCTGTTCCAAGCAACAAGAAGAAACTAAAGTTGATATGTTGCGCCTGATATCCAAAAATATAAAATGACGTAGCCTGGTGATAGTACATTTTGTTTATGTGTGTGTGTGTGTGTGTGTATGTGTGTGTGTGTGTGTGTGTGTGTGTGTGTGTGTGTGTGTATGTGTATGCGTGTGTGTGTGTGTGTATGTGTATGTGTGTGTGTGTGTGTGTGTGTGTGTGTGTGATCACACTCACAACCCATCATCAGTACATCATCCTGCTGTCCTCACCTCCCACTCCTCACTCCCACTCCTCACTCCCACTCGTCACTCCCACTCCTCACTCTCACTCCTGACTCCTACTCCTGACTCCCACTCCTCACTCCCACTCCTCACTCTCCCTCCCACTCTCCCCCTCACTCCCACTCCTCCCCCTCCCTCCTCCTCTCCCTCCCCCTCCCCTCCTCACTCTCCCCCCTTGATCCCCTCGTCACTCCCACTCCTCACTCCCACTCGTCACTCCCACTCGTCACTCCCACTCCTCACTCCCACTCGTCACTCCCACTCGTCACTCCCAGTCCTCACACTCACTCCTCACTCCCACTCGTCACTCCCACTCCTCCTCCCCCTCTCACTCCCCCTCCTCACCCCCCACTCCTCACTCCCCCTCGTCCTCCCACTCGTCACTCCCACTCCTCACTCCCCCCTCGTCACTCCCCTCGTCCTCCCACTCCTCACCTCCCCTCCTCACTCCCCCTCGGGCACTCCCCCTCCTCCTCCCATCGTCCCCCCCACTCCTCCTCCCATCGTCCCTCCCACTTTTCCCCACCCCATCGTCACTCCCCCTCCTCCTCCCACTCCTCACTCCCCCTCGTCACTCCCACTCCTCATCCCACTCGTACTCCCCTCCTCACTCCCCCCCGTCACTCCCACTCCTCCTCCCCCGTCCTCCCCCTCCTCACTCCCCCTCCTCACTCCCACTCGTCCTCCCACTCCCCACTCCCCCCCCCGTCACTCCCCCCCTCACTCCCCTCGTCACTCCCACTCCCCACTCCCCCTCCTCACTCCCCTCGTCCTCCCACTCCCCACTCTCCCCCCCTGACTCCCTCGTCCTCCCTCCTCACTCCCACTCGTCACTCCCACTCCTCACTCCCACTCGTATCCCCTCCTACTCCCACTCCTCCTCCCCTCGTCCCCCCACTCCTCACTCTCCCTCCTGACTCCCACTCCCCACCCCCCCCCTCACCCCGCCACGCATCCCATTACCGACAGGGCATCCTTCGAGCTCGCCGCGATGACTGCCCGACAGGTTTTTTTTTTAGAATTAAAGGGAAATTTTTTTTCTCTTTTTCCAACTAACCCGAGGGCGGGGGGTGTGTGTGTGGGGTGTGTGAAGAGAGAGAGAAGAAGAAGAGAAGAAGAGAGAGGAGAAGAGAGAGAGGGGAAAAGAGGAGAGAGAGAGAGAGAGAGAGAGAGAGAGAGAAGGAGAGAGAGAGAAATGTGTTGTCACTGGTTGCCTTTGTACCATCTGTCGTGATTTTGGTGGGTGTTTTTTGTTGTTAGTGGTTGTTGATGGTCCCACTATTCGTATTGACGCGTGGGTGTTTTTTTTTTCTCTCTCTCTCTCTCTCCCCTTTCCTCCCCCCCCTTCTCCTTCCCCCCCTGGGGCCTCCTTCTTCCCCCCCCCATCCTCTCTCTCTCTTCTTCTCTCTCTCCTCTCTCTCTCCTCTCTCCCCTCTCTCTTTCTCTCTCTCTCTTTCCCCCCTTCTCTCTCTCTCTCTCTCTCTCTTCCTCCCTTTCTCTCTTTAAAGGGGGGGGGGGGGGGGGGCGGGGGAAGGGGGAAGGGGGGAGAGTTCTTTTCCCCCCCTTCAAAATTGGGGAAAAGATACCGAAAACTTCTTACCTTTCCCCCCGTCTCTCCCTTCCTCTCCCTCTCCCTCCTTCTCTCTCTTTCTCCTTCTTTTTCTCCCCTCTCTCTCTCTCTCGCCCCTCTCAAGGGTTTCTTCTTCTTCTTCCCCCCCTTCGGTCAGGGTTCGGTGCCAGTTTGTGCTGACGTGGCGGGGGTTTTTTGTAAGTCAATAAAACCCTTTTAGTTGGGACTTTTCAAAATTCCCAGATAGGATGAAAAACTTATCTTTCTTTTCCCTCTTTTCTCTCTTCCCTCCTCTCTCTCTCCTCTCTCTCTCTTCTCTCTCTTCTCTCCCTCTCTCTCTCTCTCTCTCTCTTCCCCTCTCTCTCTCGCCTCGCTCTCGCTCTCTTTCCTTCCTCTGGCTTGATCCTTCATTTTCTCCCAGTCTTCCTCCTTAATCTTATAGTATATACCGCAAAGCCGCCCCCCGGCGGACTTTTTGGCTAGCTCCTGCGGAGACTATTGGTGGGCCTTCGGCCCCCACCCGTTTTGGTGGCCCCTTTGGCCCCCCAACACAAACTCTCCAGATGCCCCTTCAACTTTCCTGAAAACATGGATGTAGAAATTAGGGATTAAAAGCCTTACCTCCCACACACCCTTCATCACCCATTACCCATCACCCCCCACCCATTCACTCATCCATTACCCATCACCCCACACCCCTTACTCACCCATTACCCCTCCCCCTCCCACCTATCCCCCACCCATCACCCTCACCCGCAAACCCCTCACCCCCCACCCATTCACTCCCCATCCCCCACACCCATTACCCTCACCCCAACCTTCCTCACCCTTAAACCCTCCCCTCTCAAGGTTTTTCCCCATTCTCGCAACCCATTTTTTTTCAACACAATTTTCCTAAAAAGGGTCTAAAAAAAAAAAAAAGTTTTTCGGATAACCCAAAGTTGGGCCTTTAAAAAGTTCCCCCCCGCGACCTGGTTCCAAAAATGTGCCATATGGGGATTGAGGCACTGGGGCCCGGGACCTATCGCGGACACCAGACAGACAAACACACTTTCGCTTATATTATTATAGATTTCATTCTCATTAATTTTTCCCCCTGTCCTTTCCTTGCCGAAACTCTCTCCGTTCTTGGCTTTCCACTGCAATCTTCGCCTCCTTTCTCTTCCCTGTTAACCTTTACGGGAAGTTGGGTTTTTAAATTAATCTGCTAAGGTCACAAGGCTGAGGAATACGCCTTTTTTCATAATTTTTAAAATTCACAAGAAAATTTTGCCGGAAAATTTTATGCCTTCCCCTCTCTCTCTCTCTCTCCTCTCTCCCCTCTCCCTCCTCTCCCTCTCTCTCTTTTCTCTCTCTCTCTCTCTCTCCTCTCTTTTCCTCCCTCTCTCTCTCCCTCTCTCTCTCTCTCTCTCTCTCTCCTCTCTCTCTCTCCTTCTCTCTCTCTCTCTCTCTCTCTCTCTCTCTCTCTCTCTCTCTCTCTCTCTCTCTCTCTCTCTCCCCCTTCTTTAATTTTTTACAGAATCCCTTACCCTTACACTTACTATTCCATGCATCAAATAGACCATATATCTTACATCTGAAAAAAAAACATCTTATCACATTCCTCCTCCTGTTCCTCCTACGACTTTGCTATTCTTTTGCCTCTAACACGTAAAAACTTAAGTGTTAGAAATTACTCCCACAGGCATCCTCGTTTGGCCCAGTAGGTGTGTTGCTGTCTGTTCTTCTTATATAATCATTCCTTTGTAATCCTCCTCCTCCTGAATGCAAAGGAAGATTGCCTTACGAATGTATAGTGGAAAGATATATATTGACGCTGGTAATTAATTGTGGTGGTGATATTGGTGGTTTGCGTATTGTTCATGGTACCTATATGGTGATGCTGTGGTTTCTTGTGAGGATGTGAAGGTCAGGTCAGATGGTAGGTCAGGTCAGATGGTAGGTCAAGTCAGATGGTAGGTCAGGTCAGGTATCTCGTGCGCCTCACTCTCTTCCCCTAAATGTAGAATAAGCTACATCCAAATCAAGCATTTATCAGTAAATTATTTTTTTTACTTTATCATTATATCAAGTCTTTAAATAAATAATAAATCATGTCTGTATTACCATTCATTCCTAATGATAACAATGTATCGGTAAATCTCTCTCTGCAAATAATACGATTAAAAGTACTGAATTATGTTCTGAAAAAAACTATAGAACGTTCTTCAGGTAAATATCTTCACAGAATAATCTAAAAAAATTGGCTTTATCCTTTGCAAATAATTCATTAAAACCATCGTCTCCAAAAAGCTTTTAATATGTATAACCAGTAAGACGCCTTAATCGGCGAAGGACGAGCGAGCCCGTAGAAACCCACCGCACATGCACACGTGCGGCGTCACCCGGAGTTTGACCTGTGTGACATTGCTAGGTGTGTGGTCTCAAACCACACACCAAATTTCAACTTAGTCGGTACAGCCGTTTCTCAGCTATAGCAAGATAACGTTGTCTGACACCCCTCACGCGGCACACGCCACGCGCCATGCTGACCCCTCACGTGAGACAATACATGTCAAGCACAAATAGGGATTGAATGGGGGGGGCTATCAGATGGCGAAGACCGCTTGTCAATCGGAAGCGGGATTTCAAAGATATAAGCTCCTAAAAAGCGTGACGGTCGATCGGGTCGGGTCAGTCAGTCGGGTCGGGTCGGTCGGTCGGGTCGGGTCGGCTGCTTATCCCGGAAAAATCCCGTATCCAGTGAGGACTCTCGAGCGCTTCGCGCTCGCTCGTAATAGTAGGGGTAGATATGATAAACCCTTAATAGGGGTATATATAATATACCCCTAATAATCTCCTGAGAGATACTTTAATGAATTATGTGAAAATACCTGGATCTTATATATAGGTTTGGTGAGGTTAGGTTAGGTTTAAAAAGATTTGTTTTGCCAATTAAATTATTAGTCCTAGAGGAAACATTAATAGGGTAACAACAAACAAACGTTAAGCTTGAGGTGTTTTACCTATTGATATTATAGGTATCTCAAAAAAAGGGTACACCTTGAATTTCAGTAAAAAATCATATATTCTTAAATAACTCGGAAACTATGAGGTTTACAGGATATGCTTATGTCTCTTGGTTTTGAGGATATTTGTTTTTTTGTGTGATACTCGTAATGGAAACAATGTATTGTTCAAACTAGCATTTAATTTTTTTGTATCGAAATAGTGCTTTTTTCTTTTTAGCTCTTTTCTTGTCGGCTCCAATAAACAGGAACTACCTCGTCTCACGGCCTCTTGTAGCTTCCTTATTTCCTTATGTTCTTATGATATTTACTCCTTTGTATATCTGTCTTTCTTCCATTTCTCCAGCAAATTGTGCATGATTTTAGGTGCGAATATGCGAAGTAATGTAAGGATAATATTAATATGCAAGCTAATACGTATATTTCTTCCTTAACAGGTTTTTTTTCCTTTCGTGTTTAATTATAACGAAAAATCTCCATGGCTTGCTCTCCGCGCCACGCAGACGCCACTCGTGGCCGGGGCGCAGAGGTGACGTGGAGATTTTTCGTTATTATATTTCAACACGAAAATGAAAAAAAAAACTTAAGGATATACGTATCAGCTTGCATATTAATATTTTCCTTTTATATTGTCCTTGCTCTCCGCGCCACGCAGACGCCACGCGTGGCCGGGGCGCGGAGGTGCCGTGGGTAGGACATCATCGTGCACCAACTGGGAATCAATTGTCACTCAGTCCTTTTTGTACTTTCTACGGTAGCGGCGGATCTTGCACATGACAGCCAGCCACGTGGAGCACACGGTGAGCAGCCTCAGGAGTGCCGGGGACACCCTGGCGTGGGCCTTGTCCTGCTGGTAGTCCTGCTTCTCCAGCCACTTCAGGATGTCATCAAGTCTTGGGGAGGAATTGTGCCTGGCCTGGTGGCACAGCAGCTGCAGCTGGCCGCGGCCCTCCGTCACAGCCTCGCACAGTCGCCGGCTTGCTGCGTCTGCCTCGTGCTCTGCCTTCTGCCGCAGGTTGAGAGCGTCTTTCAGGTATCCACCCAGGGTGCCGGTCACCTCGACGGCCTGGACGTGGGCCTTGAGTACCAGCCGCTGCTGCTCGGCGACCTCATCCTCCAGAAGCAGGACCTCCTTCTCCAGGGTGATCCGTGCTTCTTCCATCTTCTTCCTCTTGGCCACCATCTTCTGGCGGCCTTCCTCAGCTGCGGCAGACTGCCTCAGCTGCTCCGCTAGGACCTCACGCAGGGGAGCGTTCTTCTCCAGGCGGCGGCCCACCCGTGCCAGGGCCTCCTCCACCTGGTCCCCCTTGGTCTGCACGACCATCACGAGCACCACCAGCATCACCAATTTCTTGCTGTAGTAAATTTTCATATTTGAAAAGTTTGTTTAATGCTTTCTTAACGGTTTCAGCGCGCAAGAAATGAAAGTAAAAGAATGAGTACTAAACCTTCCCCTACCAACCATCTCTTTTATACAGTCTTCGTCCCATCAAAACGGTGACTTTAGTAAGATATGGAACGGTTTGATGTTGTGATTTAGGAAAGGTTACGAGTTGGTACTGTATAAATGGTGATGCAGAAGACACAATATTTCCTATTTTTTTGCTTCCTATGTGCTTGATAGGTCATGTGGAGGATTATAAGGTTGAAATATTCCGATATTCCAAATATATTGTATATACGTTAATAATCCTAAATAGGCAGAGACGAAGCAAAAATACAAGCCAACCATACTTTATGATAAAATATATATTTGTACAACCAGTAAGACGCCTTAGTCGGCGAAAGACGAGCGAGCCCGTAGAAACCCGATAGCAAGGAAATTTGTTTGCTGTCATTTAAACTCCATTTACCTTTGTTCTTTTACGATGAAACTGTAGGGATTGAATGGGGCTATCAGATGGTGAAGACCGCTTGTCAATCAGAAGCGGGATTCCAAAGATTTAAGCTCCTGAAAAGCGTGATGGTCGGTCGGGTCGGGTCGGCCGCTTATCCCGAAAAAAATCGAGTGGTGAGACTCACAGCGCTTTAACGCTCGCTCGAATAATGAAGGTATATTATAATAATAACATTTTATATGTATACATGTCTTCGAGCAAACACAGGAAGCCTTACATTAAATCCTGTAAATGAATAAGGTTGGCGCCTCAGGTAATGTGTTTTGTGTTGTAGAGAATTGTGATCTTGAGTTGTTCCTGCAGACACGCTCGGTACTCTGCCTTGGAGCCGAACCCAACAATGTCTAAAGAGTATACACTATAATAGACCTTGTATACTCTATAGACCTTGGAACCCAACAAAGGAGAGGACGACGAAGACAGAGACGCTACGATACAGAGAGAGAGAGAGAGAGAGAGAGAGAGAGAGAGAGAGAGAGAGAGAGAGAGAGAGAGAGAGAGAGAGAGAGAGAAAGAGAAAGAGAGAGAGTTATGACATTAGAGCCCATACATATGCTTTAAGCCAGTGCTCTTCAACCTTTTTTGATGTCGTCCACCCCTAGTGGTGATTTGGTAAAAGCTGTCCACCTCAATTTTTTTTAATCTCTAAAATCTCACGGCTCTTGACATTATAAATATGCATAATCCTATATAGACTATATCATTCTACAAATGTATAAGTAGGAAAAAGCAGTTTCACTCATTTTATATTTACAGTTTACAATTATTCTGTATATTCTGTACACATGCAGTCTAAAACTATAAGTATAGAAGAAAAAAAACCATAGCTTATGAATTCCAGAGCAAATGCATTTTTCTTCATGACACTAAAATAAAATTGCACTAATATGCGTTATATGGTAATCCAGAAAACAGAGCTTTTCCCTCAAGAAACAAAAATCAGTGGCTTGGCTGCTGTTGCAATTTGTCTGCTATCAGCTTAAATCGAGGCTTCAGATGATTTTCAAGTGCAACCCGCATGATAAAATCCAAATTCGGAATGGCATTCCTTTTCTTTGCCTGATTAAAACTAAGCTTGAGAAACCTGCTCACACAGATATAATGTTGGCATCTGCACAAACATGGCTGTTGCTTTCTCAAGTAACTCCTTGTATTCCTGAGTATCAAGCAGGGCAACCCAGAAATGCATGGATGGCCAAATGTTTTGAAAGCTGCTTTTTGAGAATATTACACTTGAAGCTCCAATAGGGCATCAAAATGATCAGTTCCATCATCTGAAAATGGAGTAAACATCCACATGTTGGAGGTCAGGTCTCTTGGAAATATAAGTCAAGGTTTTCCTGCATCAAAGTAAGATGTCTGGTAATCAAGTGGGACATTCGTACCTCCAGTGTCTGTTCTGCTGTCTGCATACCATCATCATGTTCTCAGCCACATTATCTCATATAGGTATCAAAGACTTCAAATTCAGAAAAAACACTGATCTATACTGACAACGTGGGCATGATCTCGTCCACCCACCTGTCCACCCTAAGACAGCCGTCCACCCCTCACTCAGTCTCGTCCACCTTAAGGTGGACCGTCCACCCAGGTTGAATAGAACTGCTTTAAGCCATGTATTTTGTCACTGAAATTACAAAAGTCTCACAAACTTCTTTTGTTGTGCTCGGTACTACCTCCCTTTAGTGTACCGCTCTCCTTAGTAATCTTCTTAGGTATTTTTTGTTATTTCTTTCCTCTTATACCATTACTACTTGTAACGCTCTTACTTTTTCCTCCTCTTCTGTGTGTGTGCGTGTATATGTGTGTGTGTGTGTGTTTATGTGTGTGTGTGTGTGTGTGTGTGTGTGTGTGTGTGTGTGTGTGTGTGTGTGTGTGTGTGTGTGGTGTGTGTGTGTGTGTGTGTGTGTGTGTGTGTGTGTGTGTGTGTGTGTTGGTGTGTGTGTGTGTGTGTGTGTGTGTGTGTGTGTGTGTGTGTGTGTGTGTGTGTGTGTGTGTGTGTGTGTTGTGTGTGTGTGTGTGTGTGTGTGTGTGTGTGTGTGTGTGTGTGTGTGTGTTGTGTGTGTGTGTGTGTGTGTGTGTGTGTGTGTGTGTGTGTGTGTGTGTGTGTGTGTGTGTGTGTGTGTGTGTGTGTGTGTGTGTGTGTGTGTGTGTGTGTGTGTGTGTGTGTGTGTGTGTGTGTGTGTGTGTGTGTGTGTGTGTGTGTGTGTGTGTGTCGAAAAAAAAGCCTTATCAGCCCCGCCGTCACGTGTGTGGAGTCGTGACTAAAGTTACTTCGCAGTTACTTTCACTCTCCTCCGTCACTTCTCTTGAATCGGGCAACCTGGACACACGTTGTAAGTAAGACGCTTCTAAGTAGGCTATTACTTTTGTCGGGAGAGATTGGCCAAGATTAGAATATAGTTAAAAGAAAAAGTAATATCTCAATTTGTTTTTTGTTTTTTTCTCTCTCTTAGTAAGCATACAACATAGGAGCTCTTAAAAGAATATGGCGCTTTTGTTTTAATATTGTTTAAACACTCACCTGTTAAGGAAATTAAACGTCATAAAAAGGTAGAAAACACAGTTATACTCGTACACATATAGTGGCTCTCACAGTTTATCATTGCAAGTAACGAATTAAAAAGTGATGATTGACACTAAGTAATTAAACAGTTATATGTTTGTGAACTGAATAATACTTGGTCTACGTACGCAGGTCAAAAACACTCATCTCACTGATTGGAGTCACATATTGACGTGTAGTAATTTTAGAAGTGCTGCAATTTCCTGAGTTCAATATGATTTTTCTTTTTCATAATGATATATAGCCTGCTGTGCACTCTGGGGTTTATTCCTGCCAGCATTGTCCGGGATAGGAGTGGTGGGTGAGAAGGTGTCTTTTCATTGTTGTTTCCTTAAATTGTATAAATGATTTGCTCTTGAACATAATAGTGTACCAGAAAAGGTACCTTGTCTTTAAGCTTCATATTCCTATGCTTTCCTTTGTTATGTCTCCTTCCCCTCCCTGCCTAGCTCCTGCCCTCCTCCCTTGCCTCACACTATTATTTTTTTTCTTCTTCTTCTTTTAACCATAAAGAAGTGTTTTGAAGTGAGAACTAATGTTGCGTGGAAGAATGCCAACTATAATTGTGTATACCTGGTACCACGGACCACTACATTTATGTGAGTAGTAAAGACTAAACTGCGAAATGGACTCAAACCTCTCAACCTTTGTTCCTGAGAAAGGACTGCAAGTACTAAACTCACAGGTTTTGTCGTTCATTAAACTCTGATTACATCAATTATTTCAAGTTTTTATGACCCTTGGTTGTGTGGTTAGCGCCTGGAAGGGTGAGCTCGGGGTCCCGAATTCGAGGAAACATTTTTGCAATCATCGAGTGACCCAAGATTACCCACATGCTGCCCATCAGCCTTATCTGATGACGAGTGCATCGAGAGACACAGGAGACATCGATGAGCCTCTAATCATCACAGGCGTCACTGTAAAAGTCCTGCTTGCGCCCCAAGTGAGGGCCGTCTATCAGAGTCTTCAAGTGAAAATAGCCTCCTGGCGCTATAGGCATAGACATTAGAAAATATAATAAATTGTTTAACGAGAAACAATAATGTGTCATCAAAAACAAGAATATGCAGGAATTACTTCGATATTTTTTTCTTAAATTGCGGAATCGTATCAAATAGAAGGCTAGCTGTTCGAACAAAACGTTTATTTGCCTATTTCATAATTTCTCCTTTTATGCATTCCTTTATTCTCCTTTTGTTAACGTATTTTAGGGAGAGATGAGTTTGGGGGCACATTATCACTTATTGTTCTTTCACTAGTATACTAGATAAGACCTATACGACCCCACATTTAGTATACCTGATACACATGCAGATGTACATGAAGTATGCCCCTGTGTTATTTATTATCCCCTGTGTAATATTGCGTCGTCTTCTTTCTCCTCGTCCTTGTCCTTGTTCCTCCTCCTCTTCCTTCTCCTCCTCCTCTTCCTTCTCCTCCTCCTCTTCTCCTCCTCTTCCTTCTCCTCTTCCCTTTTCTCCTCCTCCTCCTCTTCCTTCTCCTCCTCCTCTTCCTTCTCCTCCTCCTCTTCTTTCTCCTCCTCCTCTTCTTCATCCTCTTCCTTGTCCTCCTCCTCTTCTTCCTCCTCTTCCTTCTCCTCCTCTTCTTCCTCCTCTTCCTTCTCCTCCTCTTCTTCCTC
>JACEEZ010019012.1:141734-189234 GCA_016584305.1 Chionoecetes opilio
ACACACACACACACAATCACACCACACACCACACACACACACACACACCACACACACCACATCACACACACACACACACCACACAACACACTACTCAACAAAACTTCACTACATAACGAGATATATCAGCTTCAATTTTTTTTTGTCAACACTGACAACCATATTTAATACTGCTTAAAGCCTGCAGTCACTTTTATATCCCTCGCGTTTCATCCCTTGTCTAGGTAAAAACTTTTGCACTTAATATTCACTTGTCAGAGATTCTGTTATTTTCCTGAACTGACACATTTCGTGTCGGTGTGTAACGATTCAGTCTCCCTTCTGCACGACAACTTTATAAACTCAATACATCACGGCTGCTCTTTGGAAAAACCTTCAACGCAAATGCAGTCTAACATCAACAGTGATATATCATTCTAACAATAAATTCAAACAATAAAGCTTGGACTGATATGTAATTTACTTCATCAACAACTAAATCAACCCATCTGGCAAACTGTTTACAAAATTTCTGGAAAAAATACTTTTAACACTTTTATTAATTTGTGACAGACATTCAGAGCTGGGCACTAAATACATTGAATGTATTTAAATACTAAATACTAAATACATGGGAGAAATGTATTTAAATACTAAATACTAAATACATTTTACGGATCTATGTGAATACTAAATACTAAATACATCAATTGTATTTAAATACATTTGTAAATACATTTTAAATACACAAACATTTTAACGTGTCCGAAAAAAATTAATTTCCTTAGGATTACCTTAGATTTTGGGTTTCCTTAGAAATTTCCTTCTCGGGGATAAATTTCCTTGAAATCATGACATTTCCTTGCCAGTGGAAACACTGGTTCACTGTAATATCAGGGTTGCCAGATAGTGGGGCGGGTTTATGGCTAAATTAACTGATAAAAAAGTATTTACATTTTTATATTAAATGTATTTAAATACAATGTATTTAAATACTCATAAAAGTATTTAAATACTGTATTTAAATGCATGACAACCAATGTATTTATAAATACATTTCTAAATACACAAATGTATTTAAATACGTATTTAAATACAATTGTATTTAAATACTGCCCAGCTCTGCAGACATTGAGGTACGAAAGTAAACAATATCCTGTTTCGGTATCGTATAGAAGGTTACCATTATGGCAAGATGAACATTGATTCTCATTTCACGTGAAAACTACCATTCTCTTCAATCAGCAGTTATGAACGTTATCTCGACATCTTTTTCCCCAAACCTGAGTCGCATCCCCACCTCTGTCACATCACAATGCCTCCTCTTTTCCCCTTAACCCCTTCACGCCCAGATCTTTCCTTTGCTATATAAAATTGTCTGCTGTTAGCCATGAAATTACGAAAAGTAACTGAATATACCAAATTACCTAGTGGACAATGATACTAAACAGGTCATATCTATAAAATATTGCTTATATTCACAAAAAATCGTCTAATGGTACCCAAATTACAATGGAAATTACGTTCTGGGCCTCAAGGGGTTAATTCAGTCCCGTTGTCCTCCAGGCTACACGTGATACAAGCGAGGGTCTTGACAGTAAACATTGCACATGACAGTCATACACATACTTTTTACCTAACACGTTTCAGTAGTCAAATAGATCTTTATGTCAGGAAAAAATAAACTATATAAACTACTATGCCTTACAAATATCCATGAATGTTCCTTAATGTAACAAGTCTATGGTAAACTCAATTATTGTATCACAAAAACGAGACTGTTGATGTCATAAGCGCCAGACACACAGACATTCAGATGAGCACGTTGGATAAGGAACGTAAATTAATGTGAACATCTGCATGAAAAGTCAAGGTATATTTAGAGTTCTTTTTTTTTATATACGTAATCTATAATAATTGTCTCTATTGATTTGAATTCGTTCTATCAAATTTGGCTTTCTGAATCATGAGCCTTTATTTATAGAGATGACAGCAGAACACATGTCTGATAATGTAATGGTGATTGTGCCGAGTAAAAAATTCGTTTATATAAAAGCAGCAAGACGAATGTTATATAAGTGTTATATAAGATCAATAAGGTTGTTGGAGCCTCAAGTGGGTTCGGGTGCCACGCGGTGACTCCCACGGACCTCTTGAGAACCCGCCACGCGTGAGACCCAACACAAGTGACCGTTACGCAAATGAAAAAGAATGGACAACAATTAGGCTTAGGTATAGGTACAAAAGGGACGCATAAGCCTGTTTTGTTCACATTTTGACAGCGCTTTAGCAAGGTGAGGAATACGGGCAGGTAATTGGGTGTGAAATCCCTGCGCCTTGACCACTTTTAACCCGTATAATAAGCAATTTTAGCATAATTTTGTGAAGATTAAGCACAGAAGGAACTCTCTCTCTCTCTCTCTCTCTCTCTCTCTCTCTCTCTCTCTCTCTCTCTCTTCTCTCTCTTCTCTCTCTCTCTCTCTCTCCTCTCTCTCTCTCTCTCCTCTCTCTCTCTCTCTCTCTCTCTCTCTCTCTCTCTCTCTCTCTCTCTCTCTCTCTCTCTCTCTCTCTCTCTCTCTCTCTCTCTCTCTCTCTCTCTCTCTCTCTCTCTCTCTCTCTCTCCTCTCTCTCTCTCTCTCCTCTCTCTCTCTCTCTCTCTCTCTCTCTCTCTCTCTCTCTCCTCTCTCTCTCTCTCTCCTCTCTCTCTCTCTCTCTCTCTCTCTCTCTCTTCTCTCTCTCTCTCTCCTCTCTCTCTCTCTCTCTCTCTCTCCTCTCTCTCTCTCTTCTCTCTCTCCTCTCTCGATGTAGCTCTATTTATATTTTTTCTGTGAATTTTTTTTATTTCAAGCTCATTTCTTCTCGCCACCCTCACACAAAAATTAGAAGCTACATAGATGATCTCGTGTCACTTTGTACCAACATTCCAAAACTGCCGAACGCTGAGACACTCGACTTTATTTGTATGATGACGTGGCCTGTGACTCTGTGATCTGTTGTTTAGAACGGTGGCAGATATGCAGCGAAATTTCTATTGTTGTTATTGATGCCACGAAATAACTGCAATAGAATAGTAAAGCAATGTCTTATAATTTACAAATGTTGACGCAGTAATGGTTGTTATTAGCAGTGTATGATGTAAAAGAATCTAGTACATTTAGTCTTAAAATATATCACTTCACTAAATGCTTCATATCAGGGTATTAACTAAGATAATGTTGCGTCTCATCACTTCCTATTTACTCGCATTATTATTGGCAAATATAATACATGAACACGACTATAACAATAATCAGATACACACTGTTGACAGACAGACAACGTTTGATCAATAAAACCAACAGTAATTATCGTCTAACCAGGTACAAAACGCTCGGTCCGCACGGCTACAGACGCACACTTTATGCAGCCTAAAAGTCTAGTTCACCAGCAGATTAAATTTTTGATGAACCTACACTCTCAGAAATAAGGGGTATATTAAGGGTAGAATTGTTACATTGCTCCATCACTACCCTTTTTAAACCCTATGTCCAGGCTGGAGGGTAGATGCTGCCGATCATACCCTTCATCTACCCTTTATCTACCCTTTTTAGACGAGAGGGTTGGAAAAGGGTATATTTGCGTCGAACCAAAAGGGTATATTTGTAAGGGTAGAAAAAGGGTAGCAGTATTTCATCACTACAAATACCCTTTTTCTACCCTTTTCCTACCCTTTTTTTGTAAGAGTGTATGGAGAATGTTTAGAGACCACTGATTCAAAACATAATTAGGACTGAGGACTCGCATGATCATGCATACAGAGTCACAGATCCTCCATGACATCTTTTTTTATGCTGCAATAGATTTTCCTATTTATTTTGCAGATAATTAGTGATGAAAGGTATAATCGCCTGTGTGGTGTTGGTCGCGGCGGTGGCGGTGAGTGAGGCGGCCAGTGGCAAGCTGGGAATGCTGCGTCACAGCAGCCTGGGTCACTGTCCTAATATCACCAATAAACAAGACTTAGAGATTGGCCCTGTAAGTATCTGCACACATGCTCGTTCTCTCTCCCCCCCCCCCTCTCCCCTTTGGTAGTATTTGAAATCCCATGGAGTGGTGTGTAATGTGTATCCTTATCCTGCTATTTACTTAAGTACTTACAATTCCAATATCATTATCTAAATAACTTACCCTCACTGTACGTTGCAGGAATTGCACCAAATAGTTGTGTGGCATGAAGACTTATTACTATTTATTTTGTGTATGACAGCGGTAATCCACTGAACACAGCAAAATATATCACACTTAAAAAAAAAAGGAAGTTAATATTTAGTGTTTATTCCAATACAAACAAGTACAAAAAATTTCGTGAAGCTAAAAATAGTTATTCATAGATTCTTTCCATTACGACTCATTTGGTTTTCAGCAATGTCCACAATGTGTTTATCTTACCCACATCCTTAAAGTAAAGATGCAATTTTAGGCCAGGTAAATGCAGCGGATTGTTTATCGATTTACCTTATTTCAGTACCTGGGCTATTGGTTTGAGCTCGAGCGATTCAACATTATATTCGAGTTCGGCATGGACTGTGTGCATGCTATCTACACTGACCTGGGTAAGACAATGAGAGAGAGAGAGAGAGAGAGAGAGAGAGAGAGAGAGAGAGAGAGAGAGAGAGAGAGAGAGAGAGAGAGAGAGAGAGGCGCTTGAAGCATGCGACGATACATATACCTAAAACTCCCATCAATGCCTCACCTACTTACTCTAAGACCCTGGGAGGCATTAGAGGGTGTCTGTAGCAGTGGCATACGAATATTAGAGCGTTGCCTACTTCTACTACTACTACTTTATTTACTTAGCATCATTGCCTCTATTCCCCCCCCCCCAAAAAAAAAGTCATTTATGCTTCACTCACACATTATAATCACAAGCAGTAATGATAATGACCTAATTCATTATGTAAGCTGATAGTGTGCTTGGAAATGCTCCTTCAGTACTCATCCCTGTTTTTTAGTGTCCTTTGTATACTCCTTTGTACTCCGACGTGGGTCTGTTTTGTGACCCACGAGTAGTCCCACGTGATCCCTGGGCGTTAATTGGTCTGTCACAGTCTTTACCTTTCATTACCTTACCTCTCCTCTCTCCTTCCTTCCTGCAGGTGAAGGCGTGGTGGAGGTACATAACATAGCCCGCACCTTATTAGGGACGCCCTCGGAGATCATAGGCACGGCCGTCGTGAAGGAACCTGGAGTGCTGACTGTCGAGTTTTCGGGATGTAAGTAGGCCTATCCAGTCATTTCTCCATGTACCGCCTCACATTTACAGGGATTTGTTAGTGTTATATTTTTTGGGGTTCCTGCTTTCATTGATATTCTCATTGACGTCCTCTTAGTAATGAGTTATGATAGAATATAGGTGGTGGAGGCAACCTTAGTGTTCTACTGAGGTATTGTTCTCTTGAAGATTTTTAGTGTCCGTCTGGTGGTATTTTTAGGAAACCATGTTGCCTTTCATGGTTAATTCACGAAGTTTCTCAATGTTCTAATGTAGATATAACTGTAGTAAGATTCATTATGTGCTTCCTCTTCTCTTAATAATAATCTTACCTGACAATGCATGCCAGACATTATTGTTCCTCATAATTTTATTCGACGTTTTAGTTTAGCAAGACCTAATATATTTTTCTATATTTATCTTTAACGCCTTGCAGACATCCCCGCTGAGTATCACGTCCTGGATACCGACTACACGACTTTCTCCGCCGTCTACAACTGTGTCCAAATTGGCCCTGAACGCGTAAGTTACTGTTATTCTTTGAGTATTGTAGCAGTAGAATTATGAGGCATCAGCGTCACAGCAATGACAGTGAAGATATCTGTTGACTGACTAACTGTCGTTGTAACTCGCCGGAAACACAGTAAATGTCCCACGTCAGTTGGAATCCTTCCTCTGCTACGAACATATCCAATGAAAACAAAAAGTAAGATTTTTTGTTGTTGTTTTTGGTCTACGATGCTTCAAGAAAATATATAAAATGTGAGAAGCTCAGCACCGATCCTTGGTACACACCCAAGGTTGAGTTGCCGAGGCGCTGAAGATCATAAAAATTTCCGCATTTCGTTCAGTAATATAGAAAGAACTAAAGGTTGACATCAAAGCAGCATTTCTTCATCTGCTGTGCGAGGACCGCCGGGATGCTGAGAGAAACTTTAGAGGGTGTTAAGAATGGGGCTTTAAGCAAAATTATATGTGATATTGCAAATACACATCAAGTGTTGCTTCTGAAAGAGTGATTATCCGTATTATACACCCAATCTTTTGTCATATCTCAAACTGTTTTCCTGTTTAAATATAGATAAATTGTTTTCCTGCTATATGAATGTAATATATGCCACTAAAGCATAGCGGCTGCTGAAGAACGTAAACCTAGCTAGCCTCAAAGAGTTCTCGATTACATATACTTAACACAGGAATACTTAACACAGGAATACTTAACACAGGAATACTTAACACAGGAATACTTAACACAGGAATACTTAACACAGGAATACTTAACACAGGAATACTTAACACAGGAATACTTAACACAGGAATACTTAACACAGGAATACTTAACACAGGAATACTTAACACAGGAATACTTAACACAGGAATACTTAACACAGGAATACTTAACACAGGAATACTGAGATAAGAAAAGGTTAAGAAAGATTGTTGTAAATCATCACTTCATGAGTCATTTAGATCCCTATGAGATGTCTGTTTGGCAACTCATGGCGAAAATAAGAACTAAAAAGTCATCTTCATAGAGGCGAACACTAAAGCTCTCTTCATATCATCGATGGATAACAGTAAGAGTGGCGATGATATGAAGAAAACTGTTAGTTGATCTGCATCTCAGCATTTATAACAACAGCAACAGAACGGCCAGAAAGAAGACGTCCTGGATTAGTTTTTGGTGTGAAAATTGGAAAATGGATGAATTGCAAGGTAAGTATAGTATTCGGTAAGTATATTATTATATATATATAGTTATGTATATATATTATGTATATACATAGTAAGTATAAATATTAAGTGTATTTTCCCAAGGTTCACCCAAAGTAGCCAGAATATCAATTAATAAACTATTTTATGGGTCAGGCCTTTTGAACAGATAGAAGATTTGACTCGATGAATGTTTGAGAATATTCCTCTTCAAACGCAAAAGATATATTTAGGTATGAAGTCAGAGGTACAGACTAGTAATTTCAAGTATCAGAGCAGTCACCTATAGACAGTGAGGGAAAAATACTAGCAGGCTCAATTTTACCATACATTGCTCTCTCTCTCTCTCTCTCTCTCTCTCTCTCTCTCTCTCTCTCTCTCTCTCTCTCTCTCTCTCTCTTCTCTCTCTCTCTCTCTCTCTCTCTTCTCTCTCTCTCTCTTCTCTCTCTCTCTCTCTCTCTCTCTCTCTCTTCTCTCTCTCTCTCTCTCTCTCTCTCTCTCTCTCTCTCTCTCTCTCTCTCTCTCTCTCTCTCTCTCTCTCTCTCTCTCTCTCTCTCTCTCTCTCTCTCTCTCTCTCTCTCTCTCTCTCTCTCTCTCTCTCTCTCTCTCTCTCTCTCTCTCTCTCTCTCAGTAGCAAGAAATCCATCAGAGGTCTAAGTCTCTAGAAGATCAGGACCAGGGTGGGCATATTAAGTATTTTCGAGGATGTTTATAGCAGGCAGAATTATATCAAAGAGTTAAGGAAAAGGAGATACAAACCTACATAGAATCGAATATGTTGAGTTTCCTGTTCGTCATGCCTCATCTTACCCCTGCTTTGCACTACAGTTCCAGTACGCTTGGATCCTCGCCCGCTCTCCATCCCTCGACCAGGATACTTACGACCACGCCCGTGCAGTGTTTGAGAGTAATGGCATCGACCTGAGCCTCTTCCACTCCACCTACCAGGGCGATGACTGCCCCGGCAACCCAGGCAGAGCTATTTAAAAGCGCCAGAGAAAAGAAATATCGTTAGAACGTTACTCTCCTTTGAGTTTTCCTTATCTGAATCATGGATCTTCTGGGTCTTTAAGAGAGGTCACGTGATGCAGCAGTTGTCAAAGCACTGCGAATGCTTCAGATCGGCAATTATAGTTTTTTCTTATATTTCTGCAGCTGTTCTTGATTAAGGTGACAGGCCACGTCATAGATTAGCGATATTGTTTTATTTGTGTCACCGTATATAACAATTTGAAAGAATCATTAAATCATCAACGATAGTTTTTTTTACGGTTCCTTATATGAAGGTTGATTTCGTTCCTCTTCACCGATGCCCAAATCATGTACAAATTTACTCAGTTGTACAGGAAAGACACAATAATGTTTCCAATATCTTATATCGAGGATTAATAAAAAAAAATAAAGCATAGGCTGAACATTTTTGTCATAAGCTTATGTCAATAATCTGTCAATGCTATTGATGCACGTATGTGGAGCGTGTAACGTAGGTGCACAGCTGAGACCCTTGGTTTATGTATAGAGAAATAAAGGAGACAAATCTTGCACAAATTTTGGAAAAGATGATGCACAGACTCACAAGTTTGTATAATCATTCATAAGGGAAATATATCTTCAATTATATGTGACGAACCACCAAATGGTTTGAATCTCGGCCAGGGCAGTCGGCGTGCAGTCCAAACAACTGTTCATCCTTCCTTTTGGGGCTGGTCGATAAATAGGTACCTGGGGAAGGTAACTGTGATAACCCGGATGTGACAGTAGCCCTGTGTCCCGGGATAGCGGGTTCTCACCCACCACAGGCTAAAGGGCTAATGCGACGGAGATGAGCATCGAGGCCACGCACAGTTCAGCGTATGTCTCCATTTTTACCTTAAAGCCATAGGCCAGTGTAGTGGTAAGTTTATGATAGTTGGTGGATTGAAATTTATGGAATCAAATATAACTCCGCCATTTAACACACACACACAGAATAATGTATTACCATATTGCAGGAATCTGACAAAAAACTAATACAGGAGGCATGTCCAGAGTAGCAGCCGCGAATGAGCAGGACCCCCAATGTAAATCCTATAAAATATAATTATTTGCTGTTGTTTGTTTGCAATGCATTCACCTTACCTTTCAACGCAACTATTGACAGTGTGCAACATGGATAAGGTGACATTTACCCCGAAAAGAGGAATTACTTTGATGAAAATACAAAATGAACAAACCATTAGCACTCTTCAGGAAGGCTTATAATGGTACACATAGATCCTAATGTAAAAGGAAGGAAAAGAAGATGTTTTAACAAGCACCAAAACTCATACTCGTGAAAGATAAAGCACAGATTAAAAAAAAAATCATTGATAAAAGGAGTAGCATATTATTTTAAGACAACCATATCATATTTCGATGAACGTTAACAGTGTGCTACAAAATCAACATTATTCTGGTAAAAGAAGAAGAAAACATTCATAAAAAAATCAAAATCAAATATGTGCTCAGCCTAACATTACCATGATAAAAATCTCACAACCAATACAACGATAGTGAGATGGACATTTGGAAGGAAAAGTAGACATAAAAACAAACAGCTTACTTACTTAACTTAACTTTACTTACTTACTTACTTACTTTACTTAAACAGTAAGACATGAAATGCAAGAACAAGATACACAAAGGGAAGAATACAGGTAGAGAAAAAGTTGAAGTGGTCAAAAAACAAAAGTAATAAAGCACGTGAAAGACAAAATACCATTCTCTGAGAGACTAAATAAATAATTTTGACAAGAATTCCACAGTAGTTAAATCTCATAACGTTTATTAGATCAGATATCTTACATGAAAGCAATGTAATTACTAACATTAGGTTGGGTAGTGAGGTAGGTGAATATTTGAAGAAATTGAATATCTTGAAACTGTTTTGAACATTTTCCTTAAAGTTTTAGAACTTTCCTTGATGAATATTAATGGCGCAATTTCATTTTTTGGAAACGTCATAAACATCTAGTAGCCACAGTCCTTGCCCTGGTAGTAGCCACAGTCCTTGCCCTGGTAGTAGCCGCAGTCCTTGCCCTGGTAGCCGCAGTCCTTGCCCTGGTAGTAGCCACAGTCCTTGCCCTGGTAGTAGCAGTCCTTGCCCTGGTAGCCGCAGTCCTTGCCCTGGTAGTAGCCACAGTCCTTGCCCTGGTAGCCGCAGTCCTTGTCCTGGTAGCCGCAGTCCTTGCCCTGGTAGTAGCCACAGTCCTTGCCCTGGTAGTAGCCGCAGTCCTTGCCCTGGTAGCCGCAGTCCTTGCCCTGGTAGCAGCAGTCCTTGCCCTGGTAGCAGCAGTCCTTGCCCTGGTAGCCGCAGTCCTTGTCCTGGTAGCCGCAGTCCTTGCCCTGGTAGTAGCCGCAGTCCTTGCCCTGGTAGTAGCCGCAGTCCTTGCCCTGGTAGCCGCAGTCCTTGCCCTGGTAGCCGCAGTCCTTGCCCTGGTAGCAGCAGTCCTTGCCCTGGTAGCCGCAGTCCTTGTCCTGGTAGCCGCAGTCCTTGCCCTGGTAGTAGCCGCAGTCCTTGCCCTGGTAGCCGCAGTCCTTGCCTGGTAGCCGCAGTCCTTGCCCTGGTAGCAGCAGTCCTTGCCCTGGTAGCCGCAGTCCTTGTCCTGGTAGCCGCAGTCCTTGTCCTGGTAGTAGCCGCAGTCCTTGCCCTGGTAGCCGCAGTCCTTGCCCTGGTAGTAGCCGCAGTCCTTGCCCTGGTAGCCGCAGTCCTTGCCCTGGTAGTAGCCGCAGTCCTTGCCCTGGTAGCCGCAGTCCTTGCCCTGGTAGCCGCAGTCCTTGTCCTGGTAGCCGCAGTCCTTGTCCTGGTAGTAGCCGCAGTCCTTGCCCTGGTAGCCGCAGTCCTTGCCCTGGTAGTAGCCGCAGTGCTTGCCCTGGTAGCCGCAGTCCTTGCCCTGGTAGCAGCAGTCCTTGCCCTGGTAGCCGCAGTCCTTGTCCTGGAAGCCGCAGTCCTTGTCCTGGTAGTAGCCGCAGTCCTTGCCCTGGTAGCCGCAGTCCTTGCCCTGGTAGTAGCCGCAGTCCTTGCCCTGGTAGCCGCAGTCCTTGCCCTGGTAGCCGCAGTCCTTGCCCTGGTAGCCGCAGTCCTTGTCCTGGTAGTAGCCGCAGTCCTTGCCCTGGTAGCCGCAGTCCTTGCCCTGGTAGTAGCCGCAGTCCTTGCCCTGGTAGTAGCCGCAGTCCTTGCCCTGGTAGTAGCTGCAGTCCTTGCCCTGGTAGCTGCAGTCCTTGCCCTGGTAGTAGCCGCAGTCCTTGCCCTGGTAGCCGCAGTCCTTGCCCTGGTAGCCGCAGTCCTTGCCCTGGTAGCCGCAGTCCTTGCCCTGGTAGCCGCAGTCCTTGCCCTGGTAGCCGCAGTCCTTGCCCTGGTAGCCGCAGTCCTTGTCCTGGTAGTAGCCGCAGTCCTTGCCCTGGTAGCCGCAGTCCTTGCCCTGGTAGTAGCCGCAGTCCTTGCCCTGGTAGCCGCAGTCCTTGCCCTGGTAGCCGCAGTCCTTGCCCTGGTAGTAGCCGCAGTCCTTGCCCTGGTAGTAGCCGCAGTCCTTGCCCTGGTAGCCGCAGTCCTTGCCCTGGTAGCCGCAGTCCTTGCCCTGGTAGTAGCCGCAGTCCTTGCCCTGGTAGCCGCAGTCCTTGCCCTGGTAGTAGCCGCAGTCCTTGCCCTGGTAGTAGCCGCAGTCCTTGTCCTGGTAGCCGCAGTCCTTGCCCTGGTAGCCGCAGTCCTTGCCCTGGTAGTAGCCGCAGTCCTTGCCCTGGTAGCCGCAGTCCTTGCCCTGGTAGTAGCCGCAGTCCTTGCCCTGGTAGCCGCAGTCCTTGCCCTGGTAGCCGCAGTCCTTGCCCTGGTAGCCGCAGTCCTTGCCCTGGTAGCCGCAGTCCTTGCCCTGGTAGCCGCAGTCCTTGCCCTGGTAGGTGCCGTTGAATCGATTCGAGTTGATGCTAAATTTATCGGAAATCTCGTAGACTGCCTCGTGGGTATCCTCATTATAGGTTGTGTCGCGCGAGAGGATCCAAGCGTTCTGGAACTGTAAGAGAGAGAGAGAGAGAGAGAGAGAGAGAGAGAGAGAGAGAGAGAGAGAGAGAGAGAGAGAGAGAGAGAGAGAGAGAGAGAGAGAGAGAGATTTTCCCTTTAGTTTACATCGGAGGGACTTATTTTTCTAAAGGCAAACAGGAAGGCACTACAAATATGAAAAAAATAGTAATATCCAACATATATTGCATTATAATTAATTCGTTTGATGAGTATTTGAAGACACTATGGATGCTGTCTCGAAGTAATCGGGAAAGAAATGATGATACCCTTGAGTTTGACTACATTAGCAGTACAATTGGTAAAATGTTAAAGAGGCAGTAGAAAAGAAATATATCAGTTGTAGAGATAAATCATGCACAGAAGGAATACTAGAAGTCTTCTTGAGCACGCATATAACAAACTACGGTCTTTACATCACCTTTTCATCTCCTCTCCCACCTTAAAGCCGTCTATCGGACAACATTGCGGAATACTTCAGTGAATTTCTTTAATCTGTCTACACTGGTATAAGGCGGAGAAGGCCTTGTAGTCTGTGTGGGTATTAAGGGTGTGAGGCAAGGTATGTGGTAAAGTGTTATGCTTACTTTTGCAGTACAGGTCTATGTGAGTAAAGCTTTCCATTTTCTCTAATCAATAATATCCTATTCATATAGTCTCCGGGCCCTGCAGCCCCCCTGCTCCTATCTGCGTCACACATTTTTTTTAAAAACCAGGTAAGGTTTGGCAAGTACCTACTTCTGAAAAACTGACCATGGAAGTTAAAAGCCACAAGAGATAACAACAGATGCCTATACCAAGAGCCCATTTCAATGATAATGAGTTTTATATTAGTCTTATCTCAACGGATGACGGATGTAAGCCCCTCCCACTAGGTGGATGCAGTAGGAGCCCGACACTTCCCTTCGCTCTCACTTACTGCCCAAATCATATGGAACTCTGAGAAAATGGATGTCTGACAATTTCTCCCTTATGGCCAACTGACCTTAGGGAAACGGACACTTCGACATACACCATAGGAGTAGTTAAAATCTCTCTCTCTCTCTCTCTATTTTCATACTCTATTTAGGTAAGCTGAGTGTCAAACTGTCTGTACGTTTGTTCCCACGCTTCCCTTGTGAGGGTGTACACTATGTGATGTGTTTAATTGTGGGTAGATCTTTGGTATTACCAAGGCACAAGTTCAATGACCAAATGCATCCCGAGGGAAGACTAGGCGAGCGACATAACATAATATATTTATGGAAGCAGACACAGCTGCTAATCATTATTACGTTATAGCTCAGATTATTATTCGTCATTTGTTTTTTCAAAAAGTAATATTTGTTGACCTCCCTAACTTACAATCCTTTTGATGAAAACTACATTAATTATAAATGACAAAATCTTTTATTTGCTTTTTCCGAGCATCATCCCTATCTGGTCTTTATCATAAAATGTATAATTTATTTACGCCTTTTCAATCATATCAAAAAAGCTTGACTGAAATTTCCTGATTAACTAATTTACTTTGGTTGCAAGCTCACGTATACGCTCGTAATTGATTACTCGCGGTATGATGTGTTTATCTCATACTACTAATAATTAATACTACTACTAATAAATGGTTACACGCAGTATCACAAACAATACTGACCCACTTGTTTGAACGTGTTTCCCACTCACTTAGTCACAGGAGAACCAAACATAAACAAGCGCCACGCAACCCCTGTACACTGTGGCTCCTGAGACGCTCCTTCACACTCTGAACACACACCTGCTGCCAAGGCACACCACGTAACACTCATGCACTCTACACGTGTACTTATATGTAGTAGATACATTGCATACTTGTGTACATCATCGTAGGGAAACTAATGAAATGGCTGTTTATAAGAGAATATTTATTCCATTGCAAATTGTTTGACCTTATATACCCTGTTGCATTTTTTACGTTAGCATTTTTTTCCAAATGCAAGTGTTTCAATGTGAATCATCTTGCATGAATACAGAACGTAATTACCAACATATAAAACTATGGCGGTCACCGGACAGATGTTGTTTTGTGCTAATCATGATTTTCTCTTGAAGAAAGTATCTTCTGATGCTTTGAAATATTGCATAATGCCAATTTCTAGAGAGAAATAATATTTAGGGAGGTTGCGGCAGGCATCTAGGACAGGTAGGGGCAGTCAGCGCCCTGGTAGGTGGTGTTGAATAGTTTGAGGTCGATGCCAAAGTTCTCAAAGATCTTGCAGGCTTGGTCGTGGGCTTCGTCGTCGATGGTTAAGTTACGCGAGTGAATCCAACCGTACTGGAACTGTAGGTGAGAGAGAGAGAGAGAGATTAATTTTGGTTTTAAAAAGGAGCAACTATGATACTATGAAGACAAACAAATAAACCCTGCTAATAAAAGATTAAAATACTTTAACATACAACTATAATGAATTCGTGTTCAACTTGTTCGACAACGTGTTCGCTTCAGGAGTTTTCGAAGACGCAATGGATAAAACTAAAAAGTAATGGCGAAAGAAACGTTGCCAGGAACGTTGACATGTTTACTGGATTTCTTCATGAGCACGCCGAAAACATCAACAACGGTCTTTTCATTGCCCCTTCATCCCCTCTCCAACCCTAATGCCCTCTATCGGACAAGATGACGGAATACTTACGCGAAATTCTTCAATCTGGTCACAGTTGCACACGGCGGAGAATGTCTTGTAGTCGGTCTCGAGGACTTGGTACACGCTTGGGGGGTCTGAGGGAAGACGAAGGCTCATGAAAACCAAATCAATCAAATACAATTGAATAAACGATATTTATACAATGTACTTTCTTATTTATCATGCTTCGATGATGCACGTATTATACTTAAAATTGAAAAGTGGGAAGAAAAAGATGACGCAAAGCATGCCTGAATATGGATGCTAAAGTGATACATATGTATAAATAACAAGAAAAAGTTTACCCAGTAAACCTGATGTAGTACTTCCCTCATACTCCACCTCCCTCACGCCGGGCCCCGTAATTGTTCCCATGCCGAATCTCTGCGTGACCTCTCCCTCGGCAGTGCGGCCCACGGTGTTAAGCACCACCCTTCCGTCGCCTGAAGAAGGCGATGAAGGAGATTTTATATAGTAGCAGGAGAAACAAGGGAGTGAAACATTGTCTTTTTGGCTGAAGTTTCCGTGCATTATTTTTAAGACTATTTTAAGATATGTGAAGCGAAAACTGATTTAGTGTGTATGAATTTTAAGATCATGGATGGTAATACGTCTTGCTGGCTGAAAATATAACTGCAGTACATTCATACAGATATATAAGCTTTAATAATAAGAGCGAGTGTGTTGGCTAACCAACATACTACAATGTAACTTCATCATTCTACACACGCCACAGCGATTTAGTGGTTTTTCATCTTACAATCATGCACGGGAATGTGTAGAGTCTATGTATTTTTTTTTTAGATTATACTGTCGTATAGTTGTTATTATATGCATGAAATATATCACCGTATTATTTTGTTAGCAAATAAAACATATGTAATTTACATCTTTGAATTTTAGCTCCGTCCCACTAACCACGCTTATTGCCTACTATTTCCCAACCATATTTAAAAACCATATATAAATAGACGTCAATCTTACTTTGTTAATTTTTTCCAACTCACTTATCATACTGTAGGTAGCCTGAGAGCAGTCCATCTTCAGGTCGTATACATATTCGATTCGTTCCATCTCATACCAAGCGCCAAGGTACTGAAACCACGAGGAAAGTAGCGATAGGAGGAAATTATATTTATGAAGGATTGAAAAAGGCCGCAAAATAATGGAAAACAAATTTAGATATTCATGAATTAACAGAAATATAGAATAAAACCTACTTGAAATTTTATAAACATATGACGTAATGTATGTCATGAATGATAATATTTTGGTTATTTTGGTGTTCAGGTGGTTGACAGGTGGAGACTATGACTCGAAACCACCTTTTTAATGGCTTTATGGCAGTGTTTGTCTCCTTAATATCCAGTGTATACAGAGGAGTGAAATTAATAGAAGAAATCGAGAACATTTAATGATACAGGGCTATATTTATGAAAAAGTACACATTGCTTTTTGATTATCTATGTCCTGTAAATAACCACACGAGGGTACTTGCCTGATCGATTTCAAAGTCTTGCTTGCTAGTTACGTCCGGACACTCGCCGATGTCCACCGCACGCATAGGCCAGGCAACAAAGTGCCGAGGTTGGACAAAAATGTTAACAAAGCAATTTCACCTGAAATGGGTTCTTTGGAGGTATTTCTAACCACACAAAAAAGTCCACTCGAATCCACCCATGGCAAATACTCGTTTTCACTGAAAATCCTAGATGCCCGCCGCCGCGGAAGGTAAAATATTGAAATAGGCATAACTTTGCTGAAAATCAACATAGAAACACAAATAAAGTGTCTAATCCTACTAATTTTGAGGTGCTCTTTCATTTAAAGTTACTTTGGAAGAGATTGGAGGATGTGTTCATATTGAAATCCTCGAAAAATCAAAATTTTGGCCTAAAATTACCCTAAAATGAGCAAAATTAATTGTCTGAACAACCGGCTATAATCTTTTACATATGTATTATTGTATTGTGTATATTGTGTATGTATATATGTATATAAATATGTATATGTGTATATTCCAAAGTGACTTTCAAACACATTAATTTATTTATAGTCCCGTTTCATCATCATCGTTTTCCACCTCATTTTCTTCAATATCCACAGGTGGACCGGACCGTTCAAACAGGTAATGCCCTTGCATTGACCACAAGCTGGAGTGCAATGGAGCCCATTTTTGCGGCATGTACATGTTCTTGTGTTGCAATTTCCACCACAATTGCATCGCATTATCTTTAGTCGATCAGGTGCCGACGGCTGAGACATTTTGACGGGATATAAGCCAGAAGGAGAAGTCGTCCAGCCCCATTCTTCTGCAGGAAGATCATTACCACACCATGCCTGAACCTGATGGTATGCGCGATGACTATGGAAAATGGCTGCATCAGATGTTGGCGGAAGCTTCTCTGGCGACACATACTGCGTGGCAGTACCCACTTTCTGCTGAAACTTGTCCACTCTTGCCGAGTCAAGGCTCAGAGATGTTGTGCAGCCATAGATGATCAACAAGGCATCTTCTCCAGCTCTTTCTATTTCTGCTATAGATGAAGATGGAGACATGAATATTGAACTACACCGCTCTAGTTCTGCATATTTCTTGAGTACTGACACTTTCCCAATCCCATAAGGTCTAGACGTAGTGTCACACCCACTGAACGCGTGCAGAAAGAGCAGGGCGCCAGAGAGTAATGGGTCAAGCTTCTTTGGCAAAGTTGTGACACACACTGTTTGTTTGGATGTCACCATGTATAAGTCTTTGTCAGCAATATTGGCATGATGCGTTAGCAGCTGGAACACATCAGAATCCTCTGCGACAACAGCTGTTGGCTTCTCTTTGGCGTGAAGACATGCTGACATGCATATCTTGTAGTCAGCATCACCTTTTGCATGTTCAACGGCGATATCCGCCTTTGGTCATTTGCTCTGTAAGTAGATTGATGAATGCTTGCTTGTTGGAAGGATTGGCAAGAAAGCTCTTCTTGGTCATGGTTACATGCACTTCTGGTGAAACCAACACTATAGCACCTATATCATTCCCCATCCTGCGACGATGTGCTTCATCCTTTGTGCTAGATCCATGATACCCATCAAACACAACCAAAGCATGACAGTATGATTGCTTGATGTGTTGGACGTACATTTCACAGATCTCCGAGTAGCTGGCATTTTTAGGCCATGAGAATTTATGAAGCAGGCTACCACCATCAATGATGTACTGCATACTCATGTCACAGGACGTTGCACTACTGCTCTCCGGAACAAGCTTGAGGAGATGGTGAATGATTTCCGATTTATCCCCCATTCTCATGCACACATGGTTGTCAAAGAGAGAGGGTGGGAAAGAGCACATCTCATATCGGAAGAGATCTGGAAGTGGTATGTCACCATTGAAACCTGTAAGAAGAAGACGCTGATAGAGACGCTGTGAATCCATCTCAATTTGGGCACCAGAAGATGTTTTCACATGAGTAGCTGATGCCAGGGTCTTAACTTGATTCTTCTGAGAAAACTTGTATTCTGCGACAGATTGTCCGACCATGGAATCAAGGATTTTGTTTCCAACACTTTGAGCCTCATATGCATTCACAGAATAATTTGCCACCAAGCCAGTTGATAGACTTACAATCTTCTTTGATGGTTTGTTGAATACGCCACGCTCAAGGAACACTTAGAGAATCTTCTGTATATCACTCATGTCACGACGTATCCTGGCTACTGCTAATTCACGATGTCCATCAGGTGTATCCCTAGATAAACCAGCTATCGCGAAAATGGACTGGCTTATATTGGCACACACAGGTCTTGAGAGCAGGAAGAGAAGTCGAGTGCTGTTACTGAATCCACGCCCTTGGGTTAAGCCAACTTTGGCAAAGAAGCTTGATCCATTACTCTCTGGCGCCCTGCTCTTTCAGCACGCTTTCAGTGGGTGTGACACTACGTCTAGACCTTATGGGATTGGGAAAGTGTCAGTACTCAAGAAATATGCAGAACTAGAGCGGTGTAGTTCAATATTCATGTCTCCATCTTCATCTAAAGCAGAAATAGAAAGAGCTGGAGAAGATGCCTTGTTGATCATCTATGGCTGCACAACATCTCTGAGCCTTGACTCGGCAAGAGTGGACAAGTTTCAGCAGAAAGTGGGTACTGCCACGCAGTATGTGTCGCCAGAGAAGCTTCCGCCAACATCTGATGCAGCCATTTTCCATAGTCATCGCGCATACCATCAGGTTCAGGCATGGTGTGGTAATGATCTTCCTGCAGAAGAATGGGGCTGGACGACTTCTCCTTCTGGCTTATATCCCGTCAAAATGTCTCAGCCGTCGGCACCTGATCGACTAAAGATAATGCGATGCAATTGTGGTGGAAATTGCAACACAAGAACATGTACATGCCGCAAAAATGGGCTCCATTGCACTCCAGCTTGTGGTCAATGCAAGGGCATTACCTGTTTGAACGGTCCGGTCCACCTGTGGATATTGAAGAAAATGAGGTGGAAAACGATGATGATGAAACGGGACTATAAATAAATTAATGTGTTTGAAAGTCACTTTGGAATATACACATATACATATTTATATACATATATACATACACAATATACACAATACAATAATACATATGTAAAAGATTATAGCCGGTTGTTCAGACAATTAATTTTGCTCATTTTAGGGTAATTTTAGGCCAAAATTTTGATTTTTCGAGGATTTCAATATGAACACATCCTCCAATCTCTTCCAAAGTAACTTTAAATGAAAGAGCACCTCAAAATTAGTAGGATTAGACACTTTATTTGTGTTTCTATGTTGATTTTCAGCAAAGTTATGCCTATTTCAATATTTTACCTTCCGCGGCGGCGGGTATCTAGGATTTTCAGTGAAAACGAGTATTTGCCATGGGTGGATTCGAGTGGACTTTTTTGTGTGGTTAGAGATACCTCCAAAGAACCCATTTCAGGTGAAATTGCTTTGTTAACATTTTTGTCCAACCTCGACACTTTTTTGGTGCTTATTTCCTGGCCTAGCAGGCCAGTCAGCCTTGCCGACTTGGCATCGCTCAGCACCACCACCGACACCAGCAGGAGAACTTGCGATCATAGACTTCATCTTAAATTGCTGGAAAGAACACGATAATTTAGGCACACAGATAGATAGATAGATAATTTATTGACCACAGTGTACATAAATCTTAACATTAACACATAATCATATAACAATACATACTGTTAGTACTAATATAAACACAAATAATGCAATCTGCAGTCCACATAATGATATTAAAACTAAAACAACATCAATTGTCGGTGCACGAACAGTGCCAGGAATTATCCATGACACACATACCTTACGCATACAAGTGCAAAATATCATGAATAATTTTACAAGATTCATAATGGTTATATTTACCGTTAAATAGCTCAACTAAACAAGTCAAGCCTACTGTCTGCCTAATATTGTTTGATACAGGACAATTTTCAACAACATGTTCCTCAGTCTGTACATCGCCACATACACACAGACGTTCCTCCAGTGGTAACCGGTACCGCCCCCGCCTATTCCATCTTCCAGTCTCAACACACAAACTATGACCTGACACTCGGAAACGTGTGAAGGAGATCCTGTATCGGTCGTCGACCTTGTGGCGGTCCCTGTACACACTGTGCACTGTAAGGCCGGGGTTTATGCTGCGGTACACGGCGCACCTTGACCCACTGGAAGATGCGATGCGCTCATGCACATTTAACAAGAGGTCCTTCATGTCGGGCACATTGTTACCAATATACTCTGCAATAGTTCTGTTCATTGCCGTGTTGGCTCTAGTCACAATCACACACAGACAGAGAGAGAGAGAGAGAGAGAGAGAGAGAGAGAGAGAGAGAGAGAGAGAGAGAGAGAGAGAGAGAGAGAGAGAGAGAGAGAGAGAGAGAGAGAGAGAGAGAGAGAGAGAGAGAGAGAGAGAGAGAGAGAATTTTAATACTATTAACACCAAAATAAATGTTAATTATTGTAATATTGGCAATATGATAATGATAATTAATAACGATGATAGTAAGATCAATTGTGATCATAATGATAACAACAATAACAATGGTAATGAGAATGATAAATATTAATTTTTCTGATCCTCAGATAACAAGAGGTTTCTGAGTCAGGCGGGAACAAAAAAGTGCCTCACCAGGACAGTGCTGTGTTATGGTTCCTTACATCCCCCGCCTGCCTTATATATGAAACACCTCCCCGCTTACTTACTTCCCTTCCCCCTTCCTCATCCTGCACAGCAACATCTTTGCTTCTGGAGTAGTTTGAAGGAGATGGGAACGGCCAGGTGCACATCTTAATCAAGCAAGTTATTTAACAGGCATTTTTTTTTCTTTTTTCACTGCAGTCATCCCTTTTAAAGTCGGTTGCCAGGGGCAGATAGAGCCTTCTTTGTCTACCCTTGACATTCCCACACATCATAGTAGCTAAGCGCAGCACCCATGTGATCCCCACTCTCTTCCTTCCGCAGAAGATCTATTTAGAGATAATCTTACTCAAATTTTCCTTCTCTCAAAAAATATTTAAACGATGAACGCCGCTAAAAGGACGATAGGAACGGTTTCGGGAACATAGGAAGTAT
The DNA here is from genome assembly GCA_016584305.1 of Chionoecetes opilio. Taxonomy (NCBI): domain Eukaryota; kingdom Metazoa; phylum Arthropoda; class Malacostraca; order Decapoda; family Majidae; genus Chionoecetes; species Chionoecetes opilio. Next base: position 162,964 of record JACEEZ010019012.1, read on the forward strand.
CTCTAATCTGAGTAGTAGTAGTAATCTCTCGCTGCTCACTGAACAAAAAGTCATGGGCGTGTGGTGCAATGGGGCAGTTACCCCTACCCTCTGTGGAAAATATTATTGTTTAAAAAAGCTGTCTTGTAGGTGCTCCTCTAATTGCGAGCCATAACTAAATAATAGTGTACAGCAACTCATGATATTGCCTTACCAGCTAAAGATTCCTACATGGGTAACTTTCTTGACTTGGGTTTCCATGTTGAAGCAGAAGACGATTTACTGAACTAGTGTCTACAGCGAGATTCAAAAGTCATTATCTTTCTGACATGTATTACTCGAACTCCCGAGTGAGTGGGGCTCGAAGTGTCCACGGGGTGTGTTGTGTTTTGTGTGTGTGTGTGTGTGTGTGTGTGTGTGTGTGTGTGTGTGTGTGTGTGTCTGTGTCTGTGTCTGTGTCTGTGTGTGTGTGTGTGTGTGTGTGTGTGTTACCCTTAAGGATGGTATACGTTGATTTAAGTTGCACATTTGTATTTGTCATGAACCAGCAATACCAGCGTGCGTCAGTGTGAACAGGTGGCGGAACTCACACTGATTCACAAGACACAGGCAAAGGGTACACTGTATTTTATTTTCTATCTAATCTGTTCCTTATTTTGATTTAGTCTTTTTGCTCCACTTGAGGACAACCTGCATTTCCCACAACTTTTCCATGCCTCCCCCCCCACGCACACACACATACACACACACACACGCACGCACGCACGCACGCACACACACGGCACACAATCCTGGACACATAAACGCCATCCTTTACGAATCATATTAGCTTTTTCTGTCCTCTTTAAAAATAACAACAACGTGTTTTTACTCCTTCGTTCATCTCTTTATGTTTCTTCCATTTCCATGACCCTATCAACACTCAATTGCAAACCTTATTCATAATTTATTTGCTCTGGTACAGTAAAAACCACAGAAAATATGGAAAATATCATTCATGTGGAAGAGAGACGTGAAAACTTTGTTTATATAAAAAATACTTAAAGAATGATAGTGTGTGTAAAATCAAAAGAGAAAAAAACATTGAAGATAAATAATTCCAGAGTTCGCCCATAAAGTGAGTAATAGAGCTGAGAATTGCTAAGAAAATTAACATCTATTTAAAAATGAGGTTTTGTGTTATGTTTCAGGACACAAAAATCTCTAAACAATGTGACTGATTTCTTGGACGATAAAACTAGTAAAGAGTTTGACAATATGTCATGGTATGCATGTGAATAATGACACTTGAAGGCCAACAGCTGCGTCAATACTTTAAAAAGTGTCTTGAGATCTGCATACGATAGTTGTTTGTCATCCGATCATGATATTATGTCTGTTGCATTTCACTCCCTACGCATGACTACACTAAGCCTTTCCCGTCATCTTAGTCACAGGCAGGTTACAGGCCGGTCCTAACATGCTGGCCTTACTGCATTAAGGTTTACTCCTTAATGCATCAAACCAAGGATGCTTCCACTAAATCCTGCATAATTAAAATCCAAATGGTATAATTTTGAGGCTTTGATAACCTCAAAAGGGTCCAGAAGTTGTGTGTAGCTAAAGTTGTATTGGATGCACGTACATATAGTGTTAAGGCCTCAAGATTTGCCATTGAATCTGGATGGCGCAAGTCTTTGCTTACAAGCGGCCTGGAGGTGAACTTCGAGTAAGCAATACAAGGACCGTAGGAGGGGGGGGGCTTATCTCGGGCCCACGGATGAGGGCAAGGGGGAGGCTGGGCGCATCACCCAACAATCAGTTTATAGAATGATGGGGGGGGGACTTAAAAACTCGACCCCACGGAAGGGGGAAGGGGAGGCTGGGCGCGTTATCCAACCAGCAGTTTATACAATGATGACAGCTGTGTCTGACTCAACTTGTACACCAAACGTTCTTGTGTTCCTGCAGTTTTTGTGAGAAAAAAATATGGGTATGACGAAACATGCTGATAGAAACACAGTAGAGAGAGAGAGAGAAGAGGAGAGAGAGAGAGAGAGAGAGAGAGAGAGAGAGAGAGAGAGAGAGCGGAGAGAGAGAGATAGAGAGAGAGAGAGAGAGCGAGAGAGAGAGAGAGAGAGAGAGAGAGAGAAGAGAGAAGGAGAGAGAGAGAGAGAGAGAGAGAGAGAAGAGAGAGAGAGAGAGAGAGAGAGAGAGAGGAGAGATAGAAGAGAGGAGAGAGAGAGAGACTTAGTTTTCTTTCGTTTTCCGGTTCTCATCTCCATTTCAATCGTTCTTTACCGCCATTTATCAGCATATTGGAACTTTTTTTTCTTTCTTTTCCCTTTCTTGAAAACTCCCTTTGATATGGAAGATAGATGAAGATACAGATTAGATTGCTACACTTATTAGCAGAGGAGGTGTACACTGAGGGGGTTTTCAGGGAAGGATCTTATAATAGAAGCGAGAGCGAGAGAGAGAGAGAGAGAGAGAGAGAGAGAAGAGAGAGAGAGAGCGAGAGAGAGAGAATAGAAGGAGAGAGAGAGAGAGAGAGAGAGAGAGAGAGAGAGGAGAGAGAGAGAAAGAAATGATCTATCTGTATATATGTGTGGCAGCTTTAAGTAATACATGTTGATAGTTTCGAAGTATTTGAGTTTCTGGCCGTAGGTGTTGATTGTACTCGACCTAAAATACCGTAGAACCGACCGAAAAGCGTAGATCTTAAAGAAATAGGGAGAAACTGTTCACAAATAGGGTGTGAATGATTGGAATGGACTCAGTCATCCTGTGGTCAGTGCGGAGTCCAATAGAGATCTTTAAAAAGGAGTCTGATAAATTCTGGATGGGTAAGAGAGGTGTATGTAGGTACGTTAAGTAACAGAACTACCCATCGTTAGTCTCTCGGCCTCTTGTTGCTTGCCTTAGTTTCTATTCTTATGTAAAATGGTCCCCGGTTATCTCATTTCGCCATCTGTTTGTTCATCAATGACTGTGTTTTATGACTGACTGTGGTACTCCTGAAGACTCGTGCATGCTTTGGTCCCTACATAGGTATTTCCTGATTATTGAATTTTGTATATTAACTTTACCATCACTAATAAGAGTAATGGTTAACTTACTCATGTGCTGGTGATGATTCGTGGTCATGATTTAGTATTCACGAGACAAACAGTTCTTTTTTTTGCTCCTGGCCAGTCCTTTGTGAATAACAAAAAATGTTGCAGTTATAATATGGATCAAGAGGTTAAAGGTGGACGTACATTTTTCCTGTAAAAGATTTCGTAAAATATTTTGAACGACGCGAGATATTCCTAACAAAATGTTCCATCACGCGCGAGGCTGTGCTGATGTGACACCAGATGTTCTTTTCAGGTGTATGACTAGACGAAGCCTAACCTTGAAATGACACACGCAGCGCTTCCTCACGCCTATAGGTCCCTAGACACCATCTAGGAATTGCGTGATGCCCTATACTAACCATATTCATCATCAGCCTAAACGCCAAGCCTGTGTGCCTTGTCATAACTAGGTGATTTGATGTATATAAAATATCTACATTAAGGAATCATACGTGAAGCAGGTTTTTTTTCTCTTATAAACCGTAGATCACAGTATAGTCCGCCAGCTGTAATAATGTCCGCCAGCCGCCGTATATTACGAATTAAGGCATCACTACTGATGTGTATGTGCATTGAAATGATCACAGTGTTTAGATCATGCCTTGTATAATCTACCCCTGTTTGTCAAGTCGTTGTTTTTATGCTTTGTATCTGCAAGTAATATACGGTTTTCAATATCACTACTCCGTTTTTTTTCGGGCGACGACGACGGGCGGAGGACAATCAGAACATAACACAGCTGGCGATCTTAGTGTAGCCCGTTACCAACGTCGCCACTCCATTTTATATTTGTAATTTTGTTCATTTATAGCCATAATATGACACAGATGAAGACACAAAATGACAGACTCTCCAGATAGCCCCTTCTAACTTTTCTGAAATCATGGATGTAGAAATGTAAGTATGAACACCACCAGACGTCTGTAAATAAAAAAGAAATGTTGTCCTGGCGACTTTAGTGTTATCTACGGTAGTGGAGGAGAAAAGTCATGTATACAAGACAGGCTTGCGTGAAAACAAATTTATTGTCAAACGGCAATGGTGTTTGAATTAAATCTAATTTGAGAAGTGGTGTTGATTCCTTAGTTAACTTCACATCCCAGGGCTGATGAATTATGTGTAAACTATTAATTTTGATGAGAATATTATAAAAAAAGATAACGTGTAATGGAAAGTGATACATGGTTAAGCTTGGGATCATATGAACTGAGCCATTCCCTGTTACGGCGAGACAGTCACCAGCTTAACTTTTTTTTTTTTTCATATATTTTTGATGATATGGTTAAAAGCAAAATTAACAAAGTTCAGGAAGTTAAAGGCTATCTCTACTATTAGTTTAGTAAGAATAGTAGAATTCAGCCACTCCTCATATTATTCCCACAACCGTTACTACTTTCCTTTTAGTGGCGTTCATTTTTTAAGACGAAACAAAAGTTTATTTTTTTTATTTTAGAGAACTTGAATGCAATAATATCTTAGCTGTAGAATTTGCCGAATGGATAAACTGGGAATCTCAACGTGGCTGCTGAACCACCTAGCCACAAAGTGTAAGTAGGTCAAGGATGAAGAGCGGAGGATTCCATCTGCCGCCTAGATACGTAAGTGTGAAAAACATGTGAAAAATGCTTGATGACGCCACTTGATGCGAATATCCATTTGGGCGCTCTCACGTTCCCGAACTATCTAGTCTAAAAGCACCTCTCATGCTGTGTGTGAAGGGTACGCTATGCCTGATGGAGGGAGGGAGGGAGGGATGAGGTGGGGCACGAATGTGTTTATATATATAATGCAGGCGAGGGACACAAGGAACCATAACACAGACACTCTCCTGGTGAGCCGCTTGTCCTGCCTGTCTCAGAAAACTTTTGTAACGTGAGAATATCTGGCCATTACTATAATAGCGTTGTTGTTATTAATGATATTTTCATCTTTATTGTTATTATCAATGTTAATATTAATGTTATTGTCTATCTTTACATTATTCTTACTATTGTCATTATCATTATTTAACATTGATAGTAACAACAGTGAAAGATTTGTTCTCATCTCTCTCTCATCTCTCCTCTCTCTCTTCTCTCAGCCAATCTTCCTACTCTCGTCTCTCATCCTCTCTCTCATCACTCTTCTCTCATCTCTCTCTCTCTCTCTCTCTCTCTCTCTCTCTCTCTCTCTCTCCTACTCTCCTACTCTTCTCTCTCTCTCCTCTCAGTCTCTCTCCTCTCTCTCTCGTCTCTCCCTCAGTCTCTCTCTCTCTCAGTCTCTCTCCTCGTCTCTCTCTCTCTCTCAGTTCTCTCTCTCTCTCCTCATCAGTCTCCTCTCTCTCATCTCTCCTCTCTCTCTCTCTCTCGCTCTCTCCTCGTCTCTCTCTCTCTCTCTCTCTCTCTCCTCTCCTCTATCTCTCTCCTTCTCTCTCCTCTCTCTCTCTCTCTCTCCTTCCTCTCCCGTGGTTCCTCGCTCTCTCTCTCGTCTCCTCTTCCCTTCTTCTCCTTCTCTCTCTCTCATCTCTCTCTCGTTCTCTCTACTCTCTCCTCTCCCCCCCTTCTCTCTCTCGTCTCTCTCTCTCTCTTCTCTCTCTCTCTCTCTTCCTCTCTACCGTTCTCTCTCTCCTCTCTCTCTCTCTTGCGTTGTTCTGTGTGTGTGTGTCTACCTAGCTAGTATGTGTGTGTGTGTGTGTGTCTACCTAGCTAGTATGTGTGTGTGTGTGTGTGCCTATATTTTCGTGTTCCTCCCAGCAGTTCACGATGAAGTCTATGATCGCAAGTCTCCTGCTGGTGGCGGTGGTGGCGCTGAGCGATGCCAAGTCGGCAAGGCTGGCTGGCCTTCGTCATATAAGCGTCGGCGAGTGTCCGACCATAACAAACCAGCAAGACTTTGACCCCGTGCCTGTAAGTACTATATGTTATTATTCACAGAATATAGTTGGTCACTTAACTATTCTATTTTTCATGATAGCCCAGTATCCATAGATTTTCTTTTATCGATCTACTCATTTATTTCATTAGTATTGATTACAATTTAGATTAATGAGTTAATCACTGTTCGATAGCAGTACAGAAAATGTCTAGTGAAAGCTTCTGCATTAATGTACATACGGTTTCACATGATATAATACATTGATGTTCAGACCCATGTCATCGCGGCAGTGCTAAGGAAGCAAAGGTGCATTTATAGTCGCGTTCCTAAAACGAATGAAAATATTCTACTTTGTTTAGTTTATCTTATGCGATATCATATGAAAGCATATTGGAATATAATAAGATATTCTCAGTTTCTTGCGGCTGCTTTTCTTTAAGAAGCTTACGTGTGCTTGGTAGGAGATTAATTTTGGTACGGAAACAGTTTATTCCCTGAATTGTTATTATCTCACATGTTGTTTCTTTCCTTGTGGCTTCAGTACCTTGGCCCCTGGTTTGAGATCGAACGCTACGAGATAACAGTCCAAGACGGTATGGACTGCGTTCAGGCCATCTACTCTGACTTAGGTAAGATGTAAACAGTTGTACAAGAAGCGACGTTTATGGTTTGGAAATATTACACAGAAAGTGGAACAGTAGGACGGAATTAAGAAGTTAAATTTTTAACTGATTTGTTATTGACAGATGCCATTGGTGCACTGTATTAAACATCTGATAATAACTAGACCAAAACTATGATTTATAAATATGATATGCATCTATTATCCGTATAAGTGTCATGAAGAAATAAATAGTGTACGAAGGTCAGCCAGATAGTCTGCGTAGTAGGTATGACAAGCGATCGTCTTTTTCCCTCATTTATCTCGCTGCCTTACCAATCCGTCGCCTCCCTCGCCTCCCCCCTGCAGGTGGCGGCGTGGTGGAGGTGCACAACGTGGCGCGCACTGCCGAGGGGGACTTCACGGAGATCGTGGGCACGGCCACGGTGGGGGAGCCCGGCGTGCTGCTCGTCCAGTTCGATGGAAGTAAGTACAACAGGTTCTGATCTGCCGCTTATACATGTTTTAGAGTATGTTAAATCTTATTTGTCAATTTTTTACCTTTCTTATTACACTTCTGCATAAAAACTTGCATCGCGTCATCTTTCTTCTTCCCACTCGGTAATTTTTTGTTTGCAAATATCTGTGAAGGATTGATAAGAAAACTACACGACGATCACCTTTCATTCACTCGTCATTCCCTCCGGCAAGGGGTTAAGTGATCGATTCGATTTATGTGTTTGTATATTTGTTAGCAGGATTACGCAATATTTTACGGACGGATTGTATTAAAGTTTTTACCAGAGGTGGAACTTGGTCCAACTTAGAAGAGATATTCTTTTTGGAGTTGATTCGGATCCGAATCTGGATTCAAAATGATTTTTTAAGGATATTCAGGGGGCTTGCTGCCCTCAAGGTAGAGTCCAGGACCATTAGGGGGCGTTTCTACGCACTTTCTCTCTAAGCTCCAAGCGATCGCATCCCCCCCTTTCCCCCCATCCTGGAAGTTCCAAATTTTTTCGTGGCTTAAATCTCTGTTTTCCAGCATCTATGCTTGCTCTTTGCCTCCAACATCCCCCATCCCTTCTCTTCCTACCACCGTAGAGGTCCCAATCTTTCGTTAGCATTCTTTTCCCAAAACGTCATTGTAAAATTTAATACAACTGTCAATAGTGCTAGACAGAGAGAAGACACCTGAAGAACTTAGAAAAGGATATACCAATCATGCTACGATCTAAGCCAAGAAGTAGAGATGTGAGAAGAAAGTGCCGAATGTAATAACTTAACTACTGGATAAAATTTCGGATGTGTAAGAATATCAATATTGCAAGTAATATCTTGTTTATTAGAAACCGTACCTTATCTCTTTCGATTAACCTTGGCTGAGGTATTCGCTCTTGGATTGCTATTGTAAATAAGTTGATAACTAATCAGACCTAACCCTGGTTTTCATGATCATAATACATTTTTCTTCTCTTGTCTCAGAAGTCGTTGCCGAGTACCACGTTCTGGACACCGACTACTTGACCCATGCCGCCGTATACAACTGTCAACAGATTGAAGAAATCCGCGTAAGTATTCCGGCAATGTTGTCCGATAGGTGTCATCAAAGTGAGAGAGGAGAAGGGCAAAGAAAAGGCCGTAGTTTGTGTTGTTTGCGTGCTTATGAAGACCTCCAGAACCCCATAGTCTCTGCATCCATACGGTTTTCTTTTGTATTGCCCTTTCAACTCTTTGCTAATGTATCTTTCAATGCATCCGAAGCGCAGGTTGTCAGGCTTTTTTTCGACATTACTTCTTGGTTTAATCCATTGTGTCTTCGGATAATTCTCAAGCGAATACATTGTTATATATAGTAAATATGTTGATGTAATTTCTTGATTGGGAGTAATTATTTGTTTGCCTATGGTAAATGATGTGCTCTTTTTTTTTTTCTCTCTCTCTCTCTCTCTCTCTCTCTCTCTCTCTCTCTCTCTCTTCTCTCTCTCTCTCTCTCTCTCTCTCTCTCTCTCTCTCTCTCTCTCTCTCTCTCTCTCTCTCTCTCTCTCTCTCTCTCTCCTCTCTCTCTCTCTGTCTCTCTCTCTGTCTCTTTTCTCTCTCTCTCTCTTCTCTGTCTCTCTCTCTCGTCCTCTCTGCTCTTCTCTCTCCTCTCGTCTCTCTCTCTGTCTCTCTCTCTCTCTCTCCTCTCGCTCTCGCTCTCCCTGCTCTCTCTCTCTCTCTCTCCTCTCGCTCTCTCTCTCTCTCTCTCTCTCTCGTCTCTCTCTCTCTCCCTCTCTCTCTCTCTCTCTCTCTCTCTCTCTCTCTCTCTCTCTCTCTCTCTCTCTCTCTCTCTCCCCTCTCTCTCTCTTATTATTACTTATCTGTGGCCTACAGTTCCAATACGCTTGGGTTCTGTCGCGCAACACAACCCTCGCCGAGGACCACCTTCACCACGCCCACCAGGTCTTTGAAGCAAACGGCATCGACCTGAGCCTTTTCCACACCACCTACCAGGGCAATGACTGCCCCTACGTGTACTAGATACTCGTGGCGACCTCCCTTAACCCCTTCACGCCCAGAACGTAATTTCCATTGTATTTTGGCTACCATTAGACGATTGTTAGTGAATATAATCAATATTTTAAAGATATGAACTGTTTAATATCTTTATCGACTAACTGATTTGGTATATTCAGTTACTTTTCGTAATTTTATGGCTCGACAACATACGATTTTTTATAACAAAAGAGAGATCTTGGCGTGAAAGGATTAAAATAAGTTCTTGCCGGGAATGTGTCAGACGCAATATTTCAAATCTTCAGGAGATTCACTTTCTTCATAAAATCTTGGAAAGCCAACTACCATTATAGATATGTATGAGTGTGTTGGTATTTATGCTCGTATTGTGCTTTCATGGGTTAGATAAGAAATGTCAATGATAGATCATTATAATCCTTAAGTGCTGTGGAATTCCTGTTAGGATAATGTATGTAATATGTAAGAAGAAAAAACATTAAAAGGAAATAAAAAATAAAAAAATGCGTTGTAACGACAGCACACCTTAAGATTTTGTGAAGCCTTGAAACAGTGAATCTTTTTTTTGCTGCCATAGAGTGTGAACATCATGGCAATTTCTTATTTTGTTTTATTTGATATTTTTTTATATTTATTTCTTTACTTTTGTATTTTACTTATTGTTTCATGAACTTACACAATAGTCATGTTGCAATTCGGCCTTCAGCTCAGCACCTGAACACAGCGTTATTCTGTTATTTACCGCGACAAATATGACAAAGATTTAGCTATGTGGCGCAAAGGTGGAGACATGGAGACATTGGCATCGCGCACGAATAGACCAAACAAAAAAAACATTCATACATAGTACATAAGAATGAGAATTTCGAAATAAATGGGTTTTTTTTAATTTGATATACAGCTACTTTCTTTATTTCCATAAGCTGACGTACACAAGAATGCAATTTATCTTGTAAGTATGTACACGTGCATGGTGCATTAGTGTTGTCTGGGGTAACTTGGCTGCGCGTGTGTGTTCAGGGTATGAAGGAGCGTGTCAGGAGCCACAGTGGACAGGTATTGCCACTCGACAATGGAGGAAAAATGTGCACCTTGCGGGACTCGAAATCGGGACGTTGAGTTCACCATTTCCAGACGTCACCGCCTCCTCAAATGATAGATATGAATGTGCAAGGGAGAATTATTCAAGCAGATGGACGAACCTCCTTCAGATATTAAATTGTTCAGTTATTGAATTGTTGGATATGAAGTCAACGTAGTAAGACTCTTTTAGCTGCAAGAACATTGATGACAGGAATTTTGATTAATCTGATAATAATGGCATTTATTTGTTATTGAGAGCAACTTCAATCTCAATTATTGCGCACACGGAGATAGAGAGAGAGAGAGAGAGAGAGAGAGAGAGAGAGAGAGAGAGAGAGAGAGAGAGAGAGAGAGAGAGAGGAGAGAGAGAGAGAGAGGAGAGAGAGAGAGAGAGAGAGAGAGAGAGAGAGAGAGAGAGAGAAGAGAGAGAGAGAGAGAACAGAGAGAAGAGAGAGATGAGAGAAGAAGAGAGCGAGAGAGAAATGAGAGTAGAGATATTAGTAAGGAGGAGATACTGCTGCCAATGTGTGAATAAAGAGCTGTGACGATAAGACCTGTTAATAAACGATCAAGAGAACGACTGCAGTTAGGTTGAGCTATCCGTTAAGTAAGGTTCGTAGCCTCCCAGGCGTATGCAGTTTCGTTATTGCTCCAAGTAAGCGTTCTTATTGCCTCCCCAAGCTAATGCGTTCTTATTGCCTCCCCAAGCTAATGCGTTCTTATTGCCTCCCCAAGCTAATGCGTTCTTATTGCCTCCCCAAGCTAATGCGTTCTTATTGCCTCCCCAAGCTAATGCGAAAAACATTATTCTTTGAAGTGATTCGTAACCCTCGTAAGTCCCAACGCCCACCATCATTGTTTCCTGAGCACGAGTATCCGACTGTAACATTCCATAGACCATCGCAATAAACGGCTGGACAGCGATAGGGACAGAGTTACCTTGGACGCTCTAGCGAGACGATCATATTCAGGCATAAAATCGAGTTCTCCTTCCTTGAGTATAACCAGAAGTTATTGTTACTTTCATGTTATTAGCGAATAACTTCTTCCAAGTAAAGAAGTAACGTTTGACATCATACCAAGAAAAGAAAGGCGCTGAACATGTACATTTTAAAGGTAGTTTTTAAGGTTATGTACATGTACTCACGCGATAGTAGAATAGGTGCACAGTGTAGCGTGAGTAAAACAACGATATTTCATTGGATAAGATCAGTATGAATTAACTTTTTATAATAATGCATGTCTTCGGGTTTACGCTCTAGAAACTGCCACCACCACGAAGCCCTTTGACCCGAAGATGTCGCCTTAAACTGATTCGTAAATGGTGTAGGTTCTTTATTTCTCGGGCGTGGCACGTGTGGTAGCCATCTACTCATTCCCAAGCTGCCACACCCACTCATGCACTCCTTCCATCGCGTCTTTTCAGGTGCTGGGGTGATGGAGATGCTCAGACTGGTCTACACTTCTGAGAGTTAACATAAGGTCAAACTGCTAGGCGGCAGTTTTGGATCCCGGCGTGTTGCTGGTCAAGTTTGAAGGACGTAAGTACACCAGACCTGTGTCTCCTCCCTCAGTGTTAACTTACTCCATACATTCCGAGCTGTTTTTCTTTACTCACCTCAGTCGTAATCGTTTTATCCTCATCAAGGTTTCACTGTGCGTGTGCAGTGCGTGCTTTATTATGTTTTCTATCTATTGATGTTATATGCCAAGCCCTCGTCATGATAAGACGTAGGTCGTAGACACTCAGTTTCGCCACATACTTATTCTTCATTGTATTGGAGACAGTTTCGCCACATACTTATTCTTCATTGTTTTGGAGACAGTTTCGCCACATATTAATTCTTCATTGTTTTGGAGACAGTTTCGCCACATACTTATTCTTCATTGTTTTGGAGACAGTTTCGCCACATACTAATTCTTCATTGTTTTGGAGACAGTTTCGCCACATACTAATTCTTCATTGTTTTGGAGACAGTTTCGCCACATACTAATTCTTCATTGTTTTGGAGAGTTTCGCCACATACTAATTTTTCATTGTTTTGCAGACAGCTTCGCCACATACTAATTCTTCATTGTATTGGAGACAGTTTCGCCACATACTAATTCTTCATTGTTTTGGAGACAGTTTCGCCACATACTAATTCTTCATTGTTTTGGAGACAGTTTCGCCACATACTAATTCTTCATTGTTTTGGAGACAGTTTCGCCACATACTAATTCTTCATTGTTTTGGAGACATTTTCGCCACATACTAATTCATTGTTTTGGAGACAGTCTCGCCACATACTTATTCTTCATTGTATTGGAGACAGTTTCGCCACATACTTATTCTTCATTGTTTTGGAGACAGTTTCGCCACATACTAATTCTTCATTGTTTTGGAGACAGTTTCGCCACATACTAATTTTTCATTTTTTTGGAGACAGTTTCGCCACTTACTAATTTTCCATTGTTTTGGAGACAGTTTCGCCACATACTAATTTTTCATTGTTTTGGAGACAGTTTCGCCACTTACTAATTTTCCATTGTTTTGGAGACAGTTTCGCCACATACTAATTTTTCATTTTTTTGGAGACAGTTTCGCCACTTACTAATTTTCCATTGTTTTGGAGACAGTTTCGCCACATACTAATTTTTCATTGTTTTGGAGACAGTTTCGCCACATACTAATTTTCCATTGTTTTGGAGACAGTTTCGCCACATACTAATTCTTCATTGTTTTGGAGACAGTTTCGCGACATATTAATTCTTCATTGTTTTGGAGACAGTTTCGCCACATATTAATTCTTCATTGTATTGGAGACAGTTTCGCCACATATTAATTTTTCATTGTTTTGGAGACAGTTTCGCCACATACTAATTCTTCATTGTTTTGGAGACAGTTTCGCCACATATTAATTCTTCATTGTTTTGGAGACAGTTTCGCCACATACTAATTCTTCATTGTTTTGGAGACAGTTTCGCCACATATTAATTCTTCATTGTTTTGGAGACAGTTTCGCCACATACTTATTCTTCATTGTTTTGGAGACAGTTTCGCCACATACTAATTCTTCGTTTTTTTGGAGACAGTTTCGCCATATACTTATTCTTCATTGTTTTGGAGACAGTTTCGCCACATACTTACTCTTCATTGTTTTGGAGACAGTTTCGCCACTTACTAATTTTTCATTGTTTTGGAGACAGTATCGCCACATACTTATTCTTCATTGTATTGGAGACAGTTTCGCCACATACTTATTCTTCGTTGTTTTGGAGACAGTTTCGCCACATACTTATTCTTCATTGTTTTGGAGACAGTTTCGCCACATACTAATTCTTCATTGTTTTGGAGACAGTTTCGCCACATTTTAATTCTTCATTGTTTTGGAGACAGTTTCGCCACATACTAATTCTTCATTGTTTTGGAGACAGTTTTCGCCACATACTAATTCTTCATTGTTTTGGAGACAGTTGCGCCACATACTAATTTTTCATTTTTTGGAGACAGATTTCGCCACATACTAATTCTTCATTGTTTTGAGGACAGTTTCGCCACATACTAATTCTTCATTGTTTTGGAGACAGTTTCGCCACATACTAATTCTTCATTGTTTTGGAGACAGTTTCGCGACATAACTAATTTTTTCATTGTTTTTGGAGACAGTTTCGGCCACATACTAATTTTTCATTGTTTTGGAGACAGTTTCGCTACATATTAATTCTTCATTGTTTTGGAGACAATTTCGCCACATACTAATTCTTCATTGTTTTGGAGACAGTTTCGCCACATACTAATTCTTCATCCTTTTGGAGACAGTTTCGCCACATACTAATTCTTCATTGTTTTGGAGACAGTTTCGCCACATACTAATTCTTCATTGTTTTGGAGACAGTTTCGCCACATACTAATTCTTCATTGTTTTGGAGACAGTTTCGCGACATATTAATTCTTCATTGTTTTGGAGACAGTTTCGCCACATATTAATTCTTCATTGTATTGGAGACAGTTTCGCCACATATTAATTTTTCATTGTTTTGGAGACAGTTTCGCCACATACTAATTCTTCATTGTTTTGGAGACAGTTTCGCCACATATTAATTCTTCATTGTTTTGGAGACAGTTTCGCCACATACTAATTCTTCATTGTTTTGGAGACAGTTTCGCCACATATTAATTCTTCATTGTTTTGGAGACAGTTTCGCCACATACTTATTCTTCATTGTTTTTGGAGACAGTTTCGCCACATACTATTCTTCATTTTTTTGAGACAGTTTCGCCCATATACTTATTCTTCATTGTTTTGGAGACAGTTTCGCCACATACTTACTCTTCATTGTTTTGGAGACAGTTTCGCCACTTACTAATTTTTCATTGTTTTGGAGACAGTATCGCCACATACTTATTCTTCATTGTATTGGAGACAGTTTCGCCACATACTTATTCTTCGTTGTTTTGGAGACAGTTTCGCCACATACTTATTCTTCATTGTTTTGGAGACAGTTTCGCCACATACTAATTCTTCATTGTTTTGGAGACAGTTTCGCCACATTTTAATTCTTCATTGTTTTGGAGACAGTTTCGCCACATACTAATTCTTCATTGTTTTGGAGACAGTTTCGCCACATACTAATTCTTCATTGTTTTGGAGACAGTTGCGCCACATACTAATTTTTCATTTTTTTGGAGACAGTTTCGCCACATACTAATTCTTCATTGTTTTGGAGACAGTTTCGCCACATACTAATTCTTCATTGTTTTGGAGACAGTTTCGCCACATACTAATTCTTCATTGTTTTGGAGACAGTTTCGCGACATACTAATTTTTCATTGTTTTGGAGACAGTTTCGCCACATACTAATTTTTCATTGTTTTGGAGACAGTTTCGCTACATATTAATTCTTCATTGTTTTGGAGACAATTTCGCCACATACTAATTCTTCATTGTTTTGGAGAGTTTCGCCACATACTAATTCTTCATCCTTTTGGAGACAGTTTCGCCACATACTTAATTCTTCATTGTTTTGGAGACAGTTTCGCCACATACTAATTCTTCATTTTTTGGAGACAGTTTTCGCCACATACTAATTCTTCATTCTTTTGGAGACAGTTTCGCCACATACTAATTCTTCATTCTTTTGGAGACAGTTTCGCCACATACTAATTCTTCATTGTTTTGGAGACAGTTTCGCGACATACTAATTTTTCATTGTTTTGGGGACAGTTTCGCGACATACTAATTTTTCATTGTTTTGGAGACAGTTTCGCGACATACTAATTCTTCATTGTTTTGGAGACAGTTTCGCCACATACTAATTCTTCATTCTTTTGGAGACAGTTTCGCCACATACTAATTCTTCATTGTTTTGGAGACAGTTTCGCCACATACTAATTCTTCATTCTTTTGGAGACAGTTTCGCCACATACTAATTCTTCATTGTTTTGGAGACAGTTTCGCCACATACTAATTCTTCATTCTTTTGGAGACAGTTTCGCCACATACTAATTCTTCATTGTTTTGGAGACAGTTTCGCGACATACTAATTTTTCATTGTTTTGGAGACAATTTCGCCACATACTAATTCTTCATTCTTTTGGAGACAGTTTCGCCACATACTAATTCTTCATTCTTTTGGAGACAGTTTCGCCACATACTAATTCTTCATTCTTTTGGAGACAGTTTCGCCACATACTAATTCTTCATTGTTTTGGAGAGGAATGACGAGTATTGTTTTATGCGTCTCTCTTACTTGTGTTTTGTCTTGGGATCAGCGAACTTTCGTATTCCTCTTCACCTCCGAAGTACATGTCCATTGGTTCTTTTTTCATTGTATTTCGTGTTCATCTCTCATAATCACCTTACTGGTCTTCAAACGACGATTTGGGGTTTGATTTACTACCATTATTCATGCTCGACCATAGTCTGTCGGGAAAACCCCATGAATAGTTAATCATCGGATGGAATATATCAATTTACCAGTCATTATGCTCTCTCTCTCCTCTTTCTCCCTTTCTCGTCTCTTCATCTCTCTCTCTCTCTCTCGCTCTCCTTCTCTCTCTCTATCTCTCTCTCTCTCTCTCTCTTCTCTCTCTCTCTCTCTTCTCTTCTCTCTCTCTCTCTCTCTCTCTCTCTCTCTCTCTCTCTCTCTCTCTCTCTCTCTCTCTCTCTCTCTCCTCTCTCTCTCTCTCTCTCTCTCTCTCTCCTCTCTCTCTCTCTCTCTCTCTCCTCTCTCCTCTCTCTCTCTCTCTCTCTCTCTCTCTCTCTCTCTCTCTCTCTCTCTCTCTCTCTCTCTCTCTCTCTCTCTCTCTCTCTCTCTCTCTCTCTCTCTCTCTCTCTCTCTCTCTCTCTCTCTCTCCTCTCTCTCTCTCTCTCTCTCAACGTTTTTTAGTACGCACGATTGGATTCTCTTCCCCAACACAACTCTCCATCAGGGAATCCACATCCGGCAAGTCTTTGAAAACAGTGTCTCGTCATTACAGAAGTCGGTGTGCATGTCTGCCTTTCATCAGGATTCACCACCACACTGTTGTTCCCTTAGTCGACAGGTTGTAGCAATGTCGATTGATTCACACACCCTTCACAACCCTAACTGAGAAACTTGGAGGTCACTGCTGTAAACTGGGTCACACGTGCTTGTTAGATTCAACGTGTTAAAGTTGATGAATTTGAGGAACACCTTACAAGTGTATTTTGCCGCGGCGCGCTTCCCCATTTCTTCGGTCTTGTCGGTGTCTTGAAAACTAGCACGAAAGGCGACGGTGGGAATCATTCTTAACCCCTTCACGCCCAGATCTTTCCTTTGCTATATAAATTCGTCTGTTGGTAGCCCTAAAATTACGAAAAGTAACTGAATATACCAAATTAGCTAGTGAACAAGGATACTAAACAGGTCATATCGATAAAACATTGCTTAAATTCACAACAAATCGTCTAATGGTACCCAAATTACAATGGAAATTACGTTCTGGGTCTCAAGGGGGTAAGACTCTTCAGGTTCATGTATTCATCAATGTAAAGCTGTTATTGGAATGTATGGCAGCGTGAAATTGTGTTTTGTTCTCATACTTAAACAATTTTTTTCATTAAACTAGAATGTGTTTTTTGTGGTTATATCCTCAGGTACATGCGAGAATGAGGCATGATTAGTCCATAAAAAAGTCGTATTCTTACTGTGTTCAATCCACTCTCCTGCCCACCATGCTCTTTATTTGTCTAAAAGTATGAATGCTTGATGGATCAGATGTGTGATGCTTGATGCTTGTGCAGCTTGATGTGTCAGCTGGGTTTTTTTGTTTTGTTTTTTTACGGTTGGAGCTCAGTATTTAGACACTGATCATTCGAATAATACACATGCAGGATCAAGACTAAACCAAGGAATTTTGTATTTTAAGAGGAGCACAAGCAAAATTTAATGATATTCGTGCCCGGCGTAGAGTGGATTTATACGAGAATACGAGAATGATAAGAAGAAGAATTATGTTTAGAGAATAAGAAAAACAAGAAGGAAGTTAAATTAAACCATAAGACAAAATAAAAGGCGAAGGGTCAGTTATCTTCTGTCGCAGTCACTCACTCGTGTTGACTCTTTCTTATCATTGCCGTGTCCGTTCCTCTGTTCCTCCCTCTCGTCCCCGTCCTGAGATAAACGAGTTCATTCATATCTTCAACAGGACAAGACGATTCTGCCCCATCAACCCAACCTCTCCTCTCATTATCGTGATTAATGAATGTGTCAGTATCACAAAAATTGAATTCAGATCACCCCACTTAACTTAGATTTTTATATTTGTAAAGTATTTACTCTTCCTACTCCCATTCCTCTATTTTTTGTTGTAATTACTACTTCTACTACTGCCCGTCAGGGTGGCAAGGTTGGTAGAGACGTGAGTTCGCAATGTGCAGCGTCCCTGTGCATTCGGTCAGCGGTTCGAGTCCGCCTAGTTCGTGCTGACGTGGCGGCGCTTTGTATAGTCAATAACCTTGTAGTTGGTACTTGCAAAGTGTCTAGATAGGATGAAAATCTTATCTTATCTTACTTCTACTACTACTAACTACTACTACTACTACTACTACTACTACTTATTCTACTACCAACATTAACACTACTACTACTACTACTACTACTACTACTACTACTACTACTACTACTACTACTGCTATCTCAACAAGCAGCCATCTGGTGGCTAATTCTCTTAAATCAGTTTTTATTGAAACATCATCACTCCCTTTTACTTGCTAGATTTTATTTTAGAATTTTAAACTCACAAAATGTTATTTTAAAATTATCTAAGTTAGCTTTAAAATCAGGAATGTTTTTTTAAATCAGTGGATTCTCATTTTAAGGAAAACTATGGCATCAGCCTACATGCTAATGACATAGGCATAGTAAAAGCTCGCATCACATGGGTACAAACTCATGAACCTCACACTGGTCGATGTCTCTTGTAATGAACACCGATTTTAATGTTTATTTTGTACATTTATGCTTGAAAGTAGTTTTATCACTTTTATATTTTGTAATGTTTAGCCCACCTCACAGTAGAATGTAACTATGATATATATTTGCAAGAATATTTTCCCATGTATGTACATATACGAAATAAAACTGTTTGACTTGACTTGACTTTACTACTACTACTTATTCTACTACCAACATTAACACTGCTACTACTACTACTTATTCTACTACCAACATTAACACTACTACTACTACTACTTATTCTACTACCAACATTAACACTACTACTACTACTACTACTACTACTACTACTTATTCTACTACCAACATTAACACTACTATACTACTACTACTACTACTACTACTACTTCTTCTACTACCAACATTAACACTACTACTACTACTACTACTACTACTACTTATTCTACTGCCAACATTAACACTACTTACTACTACTACTACTACTACTACTTCCACTTATTCTACTACCAACATTAACACTATTACTACTACTACTACTACTACTACTACTATTCTACTACCAACATTAACACTACTACTACTACTACTACTACTACTACTACTACTTATTCTACTACCAACATTAACACTACTACTACTACTACTACTACTTATTCTACTACCAACATTAACACTACTACTACTACTACTACTACTACTCTATTCTACTACCAACATTACACACTACCTACTACTACTACTCTTATCTACTCCAACATAACATACTATCTACTACTCTTCTACTACCAACATTAACACACTACTACATACTACTTATTACTATCTACTACCAACATTACACTACACTACTACTACTACTTCTACTAACATTACTACTACTACTACTACTTCTTCTACTACCAACATTAACACTACTACTACTACTACTACTAACTACCTACACTACTAACTACTCTACTACTATTATTCTACTACCAACATTAACACTAACTACTACTACTACTACTTACTACTACTTCTCTACTACCAACATTACACTACTACTTACTACTACTACTACTACTACTATTTACTACCAACATTAACACACTACTAACTACTACTACTACTCACATACTGTTATTTTTTTTCTACTACTACTACTACTACTACTACTACTGCTACTACTACTACTACTACTACTACTACTACTACTACTACTACTACTACTACTACTACTCTACTACTACTGCCATTACTCCCGTCTCTTTCCTTTCCTGTGTCTGCCCTCATTTCTGCGTCCTCATAAATATTACCTCTGGACACTCCAATCCCCTGTCTAGGTGTGTATACTTAAGCCTTCCAGTCTCCAGTGCGCGGCTTAAAGAATATTGTGTTCCGTTACAGCTGCGCCCCATTGCTAGACCTTCCGTGGTCGCACCGGCGTTGTCGATATTTCCCATTGGCCCATAAAGGCAACCCACTCGTATGATCGCATCTTTAAAACAATCACACTGCTACAACATCCGTACGTTCCATTTCTAGCCCAGTCAGTGACCTTGAATTGTATCTTAAATTCGAAAAGAGGCTCACGCTCCATGGTGATAACGAGGCAATAGTTGTATGAGTCAAGTAGTTAACATAGAATGACGCAGATTATACTTTCATATAATATACAAGGCACTCTTAGTGTTTATATACGTCAGAGACTACAGGAATATAGTTTCATTGAACTATAATCGCTATTTGTTGTCCATACAATCTGGAAAGGAAGCAGTAATTACGTATAACTGTACTTCATACCGGACAACGGTTCAATGTGTCCGTATGGAGAGAGAGGAGAGGGAGAGAGAGAGAGAGAGAGAAGAGAGAGAGAAGAGAGAGAGAAGAGAGAGAGAGAGAGAGAGAGAGAGAGAGAGAGAGAGAGAGAGAAAAAGAGAGAGAGAGAGAGAGAGAGAGGGAAGAGAGAGAAGAGGAGAAAATGACCCCATCTGCACCAAGCCACCTTTATCTCGACCCATTTTCTTGTAAATATCTTCCAGACCTTCGGGAGAAGAAGAAAAAATATTCTTCTCCAGTGTGAACTTGGAAATAGAAAACTACTACCAGCTTCCATTATTGTTCTTCACGTCTTGTATTCATGTGCCTTCCACGTTGAGGGCAGCTGCGTTGAGCACAGTGAGTGAACGAATAATTTATATGTTCTCCAATGGATATAGTGCAACATGAATAATTGTAATGTATGTATTATAGCACTAGAATGTTACAAGGGAATGGTTGTTAAAGTTCAAGGCTCCAATAGTAGTTGATAAAAGTGCCCTGTTATGTAGTTAGTTAGGTACCATCAACGTTTAGCCTTCCTCTTTCATAAAGGGACTCTGCCGTTCTAAGTCGAATTGCTAGGATGAAAACTACGCCTAAGATGCCTTATGTGTCTTTGCGAGATTTGTTGTTGAACGTTTCTTTGCTCTGATAATATAACACAACTCATTACGAAGTTGTGTGTGTGTGTGTGTGTGTGTGTGTGTGTAGAACCTCACACACCACACAATGACAAGGATATGAAGTGTTAGCGAGTAAAAAAAAAAATCTAACCAATTCAAATTTCAAGGCAAAAAATGGATGAATCTGTACAACGTTATGGTGGGGAATTTCTCAATGGAGTAGTGGAGTAGGTGGATGAACGAGATTGAATATTGGACTCTGTGGTATTGTTCGTGTCCACTGAAGCATCGACAACCAGGGATACGAGTGACCAATAAAGGCAACTATTGAAGTGTACAGGATACCAGGCCGCATATTCGCCAAGTCTGGAAAGGATCGCTTACTCCACTCTTGAACACGCCAGGTTAGGTTAAGTTAGGTTACGGTTAGGTTACGTTAGGTTAGGTTAGGTTAGGTTAGATTAGGTTAGGTTAGGTTAGGTTACGTTAGGTTAGGTTAGGTTAGGTTAGGTTAGGTTAGGTTAGGTTAGGTTAGGTTAGGTTAGGTTACGTTAGGTTACGGTTAAGTTACGTTAGGTTACGTTAGGTTACGTTAGGTTAGGTTAGGTTACGTTAGGTTACGGTTAGGTTACGGTTAGGTTACGTTACGATTAGGTTACGTTAGGTTACGTTTAGGTTACTTTAGGTTACAGTTAGGTTAGGTTAGGTTACGTTAGG
Source organism: Chionoecetes opilio (assembly GCA_016584305.1). NCBI lineage: Eukaryota > Metazoa > Arthropoda > Malacostraca > Decapoda > Majidae > Chionoecetes > Chionoecetes opilio. The sequence continues at coordinate 184,656 of JACEEZ010019012.1, forward strand.
TTACGGTTAGGTTACGTTACGATTAGGTTACGTTAGGTTACGTTTAGGTTACGTTAGGTTAGGTTAGGTTACGTTAGGTTAGGTTAGGTTACGTTAGGTTACGGTTAGGTTACGGTTAGGTTAGGTTACGATTAGGTTACGTTAGGTTACGTTTAGGTTACGTTAGGTTACAGTTAGGTTATGTTTCTATACCAATAATTAGGTTACTAATAATACCAACAATTAGGGAAACACACAGTTAGTTGTTTTTATCGTAAAGATTTATGTTGAGATTTTAGAAGTAGGAATCATTGGAAGGTTATATTGCGACAGTGTGATTGGCTCTACGGGATGTTGACGCAGGAAATCAATGAAAACATGATGATGATGATGATAAATCCCTTCACTTCTACGTACTAAAACCCAACAAGTTCCAGAAAATAGAGTTACAGAACAAGATGATTACAGGAACTACCACATGGCCTCTTGTAGCTTCCTTATTTTTTATGTTTTTATGAGCTACAGATAGTTATTTTACGTGCTTTTCAAAAATTCAGGACGGATTATTTTTCTGCTCGTCACGGGATTCATGAATTTGTATAAGTGGAAAAGTGTAGGAAAAGGACATGGAACAGACTGTTGTTGATCCTAGTTACCATTCTTTAAACAGTTGATGGGAAATAGTTGTTGTCTCCCGATATTTCAGTATTGAGTCTAAAGTTGTAGAAGAGACAAAAACAGGGCTCCAGGATGCTAATGTATAAATATGAGCTGTAATTTGTGTTGGCATTGGACAAGGTTTTCTGGTGCGAACATTTTTGTTTACAAGTTTTTTTGTAGCGCAAAGTGTAAGTGGATTCAAGTAGCGTATAAAAAGTAAATAATAAAGAGAATAGGAGCACACACTGCAAGACTTAAAAGCTTCATTGTCAAAGGGGATGTAACACAACGTCTGTAATAATTTGTGATGCTCCGAATATTCAATGTTGAAATTGGATGATAAAAAATATTTAAGTGAGACATTTGAATGATAAAAATAATATCAACATTTTAGTAAGCTCTTAGTGGAGAGAAGAGATGGCTTTGGCAGGTAACGCACAGCTTACAGTATACATAGGAATCATACGGACGTGAAATATTTTACATGAAGCACTTACGGTAGATTAGAAATGCATGAAGAAAGATCAGCTGCTGTTGATATTATTTTCATTACAAGTGACAAAGTTTTACGTCAAGAAAGATAAGATTGTGATAATAATGTTCATGCGTCAACGCTGCGTGATAGAATTTAGTTAACGCAGGAGCGGACGCCGTTGAACCAGAGCTTTTCAGTTTTGGTAATCATAAGGGTGTGAAATTTCTGCCGCCACAACAAACATTATAAGCCACATAATGCGCTGTGCACGGACCAAAGTTTCTGACCTGGAAGCAATAATCATTCGTGTCACCATCAACTACAGTGTATCCTCGCATCCTTCCCTTTTATTTCTGGGGCTCCTATCCGGTATCACCTCCGCTTTTAGTGTCTGGAGGAGGCACTGGAACAAGAGAAAGGAATACAGGAGTTGTTAAATGTTAGATGATACTGAATAAACTAAAGAGACATAAAACAAGAGGAGTTGTAGTTGTGAAAAGACCAAGACTGCTAAATGTGTCTAGAGGTAGGCTATAGGTAGGAGTGTCTCGAGGTAGCCAGAGATTGGATGAAGGACGTAAAATCACATGTTACATACAGGTTAGGGAAAATACGTAACATGTTTCTAAATAAGATGAATGCTTCACACCACCTAGTTATTACCAAGATTTTAGTGTTTAGTATGTAATTTAAAAGATTTTGTAGACTGGGAAAGCGAATACCATTGTTAATAACACTGAAATGGAACAAAATGGACACTGTTCTTCTTACTTCGAGCCTTCTGACCATACACAGTAGCCCTTCGTATTCATTGCTCCGTCTAAATATATCAAAATAAGTGTCCTCCTAAATCTGGTAGTTTCTGGACCAGCATACCTTTTCACTGTTTCCCCAAGACCCTCTGTGTGCAGAGGCATCCCACAATTTGTGTTGGTGGTTGGCGCGCCGCTAATTCATTCACCTCAACCTTGCATCATCAGCACCGACGCACACCGGTCATTACCTCCATCCCGTTACCCATAAAGGCAGCTGCTATTGCGTCCTCCCTGGAGAGACGCCTGAATCCACAGTGAGAGAGAGAGAGAGAGGGGAGAAAAGAGAGAGAGAGAGAGAGAGAGAGAGAGAGAGAGAGAGGGAGAGAGAGGAGAGAGAGAGTTTCAGATATTTATATTTCCATTAGGCCAAGTTACGCGTGGAAAGAAATGATAGGCATGTGTTGCTGTGTTATTGTGAAGAGTGTGTGTGTGTTTCTTTTTATGTCTGTAATTTCTCTATTTACTATTTTTTGTTGTGTAAACCTCCCCTTGATCCTGTTCGTCTATTCATGTCTATCTATTTCTGTATATTCCCTCCCACCTTACCCATCAGTCCTTCCCTCCTCCTCCCTTCCACATTTCAACCTACCGCACGCACACCTTTCGTCCGTAAATCTGAACCTTTTCCAGCCGTCAGTCAACCCCTTTATTCCCGCCCCTGTCGTTGTGCCCTCCTTCCCCCATCTGTATCCCACCCACACGCTTCTGCCTTTGAGCAATGTCACCTGTCCTCATGTACCTCATCGCAGAGACATCTATACTGGACCTTGACCTCCCCATAAACACGCCAGTATTATCGTGCGACAAGTGACAGCAATTATACTGAATTATATTTTTACCTTATAGTTTTTTTACCTTCCTGCCTCAGCCCTCCCCCTATTGTCGCTTTTTTCTTTCCATCTTTCGAACTCTGCTTTTTATGGCGACAGCAAACACTGGACATCGTAAAGGTCTGTTTATTGCTCCCGTTGAGTTTTATATTCGCGACCAAACCTCACCCTGTCAGTCACAACAACAGGGTGTCACACAATGGATTATTCAAAGCCGAGAGAGCTTTTCCTTTAGTCCTTTATCCTTGGGATGATTTATGTCTTGGCGTGCAGGGATCTGAGCGTGGCCAGAGATGTCTTTGAGGAACTTCATTGTGCGACTCAAACTATTCTGCCAAAACTCTATATGTCTGTGTTTGCATTGTTGAGCCTCATCTGTATTAATAATGTCATGATGACTCCTTGCTCACACACCGAGGAACAGGGATATATCGCTAGACTAATACGCTTAATGGACGTTCCCGCTGGCGACGGCTTGTTGATGCTGCTGCTGCTGCTGCCGTGCCTCGGTGCTGCGTTAGGCTGCCGCTGGCGAGAACAAACACCGCCACGTGTCGGCCCATTGACGGGGCTCATTGCCCAGGAGGAGTCGAACCCTCGCTCTGCCTTCCCCAGTAAGAACTCTTCTGTCTAGATTTACAACCTTCCAGTATTTTCAAACAGTTGATATGGAAAAATGAGCTCCTCCTTTTCTTCCCACCGTGATTTCTTTTTTCCTCCTGACTTCCTGACTTTACCTTCCTCTCTAGATTCATACACCCTCCATTATTTCAAACAGTTGATATGGAAAAATGATATGAAAATAACAAGTAGATACAGTTCTCGGGGACTTTGCAAGAGGTTTTGATATGGAAGCAACAGGCAGTCAGGTACATACGTTGGTAAGAAAGGAATTATAGCCACTTGCTTTCTTCTCTTTTCCTTGCAGTTTTTTTTCCCTTTTCTTCTCCACTTTACTCTTTCTCCATCTCATAATATTTTCTTCAGTTCTCTTAATTCCTTTTTTCTTTCATTTCTTTTTACTCGTGCATTAACTTCCTTCATTAATGTCTCCTCCTTTTCTTTCACCTTGATTTCTTTCTCCTCCTGACTACCTGACTTTAACCTCTTCTTCTTGTAAGCATTTAATTACTCACTTTTGGATCTGTTATTATTATATTAGAAATCCTTTGTTTACAGTAAATGTATTGCTTAACCCCTTCATGCCCAAATCTTTCCTTTGCTATAAAAAATTGTCTGTTGGCAGCCATAAAATTACGAAAAGTAACTGAATATACCAAATTAGTTAGTCGACAAGGATACTAAACAGGTCATAGCTATCAAATATTGCTTATAGTCACTAAAAATCGTCTAATGGGACCCAGATTACAATGGAAATTACGCTCTTGGTGTGAAGGGGTTAAGACAACGATTCAAGGAGCTTCTTACGTCGCTTACGTCACAAAAAATATTCAAATCAATTCATGAGGCTCCTTTCCTATCCCCTAAAACACAGATATTTTACCATTCTCTCCCGAGTCATTAAGGCAGAGCGTAGTACATCGTCTGTTGTTACATCATGGTACTATACCCTCATGTACCTACTGACTACACTGATATAATTATTGAGCCATCTGAACATACAATATATTTTCTCAGTCCTATCAACATTTTTTATTATATTTATCTATTCTATTTTTTTTCTATTATATTTTCCATTTTTCTATTCTGTAATTTCCCCCCCCCCCCCTTTATCCATCAAGATCATTAATTTTGTTGTTTGCCCTAAATCTCAATTCTTGCTTCCTTCTTTTAATTAACCCCTTGAGGCCCAGAACGTA
>JACEEZ010019012.1:194234-196734 GCA_016584305.1 Chionoecetes opilio
CAGTGATCACTACACCACCAAAGACGTCATCATAAGTTTCACAAGAACAGTTCTGAAACACGTCACCACTCGCGTCTTTTTAAGTAAACATGAAGAGGGTTATGAGGACATGCTTTGTTTTCCGTCCTTTTTAGTGATGACTGCCAAAACTCACACCCTCAATGATGACTACACCACCACCATCGTCATCGTCATCATGAGTGGTGACATCTACCGGCAAACATCAGTGTAGCAAATGTATGGGATCGACTTTGTTCGCTCCGTATCCTTCAATGGGGCGTGACCTAACCGGGGCGCATATTCCCGTTTTCTGGAAGAGTTTGTGGCGTTTACTCTTGAACACGCCAGGTTAGGTTACGTTTGGTTACGGATAGGGTAGGTTCAGTTTCCCTGGGCAATTCTTGTTAACTTTGCGTGGAAATCACAATGAGGGTATTTTCGAGAACATCCTATAGTTAGTTTCGGAGCTACAGCCAAGCGTCTTTACTCGGAAACCACATACTCGCATAGAGAACGGGAATATGCCACCGGGCCAAGGCAAGAGAGAGACCGGGCCGCAATCTAGGCCAGTGAAGTTAGGTCGGGAAAAAGGAAATGTAATCTGGACCTCTAAAGATTCACTGGCCAACCACCTGACGCCGTTCCAGGATCACAAGGCCCATATTACCTCGTCTCAGGATCACAAGGCCCTTATTACCCTCGGCTACTGCTGCCCATTCAATCAAGGTCGGGGAGGCACAGAGGGGAAGGGCTTCGTGGCTCCCCTCTACGGCCACTGACCCCTCAACACCCCTGTACACCCCTCAACACTGCCATTATTTGGAAGCCCCACGCCAGCTGACGCCTTGATGAAAGCCTCACCATCATTTAGGGAGAAATAAACGAGCAGTCAAATACCAGGTCGCCCTTCTTTATATCAGGCAATATCTCTCTTTCTCCTGCCATAACACATCCCATCCCTCCATCAACACGTAACACAACAGTAGGACAACCAGTAACACAATTATACTCTTATTGTAACACTTCTCCAGTAACACAATGCTACTCCTGTTGTAACACCTCCAGTAACACAATTCCTCTCCTACTGTAACACCTTCTCCAGTAACACATCCACCCACCCACCTTCAGATCTCCCCCGGTATCAGGTCAGTCCAGAAACACATGTGCACTATTTCCCTCCAATAACACACTCTATTCCTCCATAACCTGTTCCTCCGCCTCATAACATACACCTTTCCTTGACCAACGCTTCCCTCCGTCTCAATATACCTTGGCCCTCCCCACCTTTTACCTCTTGTTGCCTCTTCAATAACCCGTCGCTTTTCTCTTCTTCAGCAATATATAGCTCCTCTTCGCCTCCTCGCAGCTCTCGCTTTCCTTTCCTGCCTGCGATACAGATAATAGTAAACTCGAGCTGTTGGTTGCTTTTCGTGCGAGTAAAGAGACGAGAGGAGAGCAATGGAGGTAGGGAAGGAGAGGCGAGCACGGAGAGAACTAATACGCGTGTAATTCTTTCTTTATGTATTTATCTTATTTTATTCTTTCTATGTCTTATTCACCACTGGTTTTGATTGCGTCCTTGACTCGTAATCGCCAACTGTTACCTTCCTGTAAATAGTCTTAGGCCTCATATTGACCGATCTTTGGGTAAGGCAGAGATCTTACACAGCACACACACCACCTGAGTTGAGCGCGAGCCTAAACCTGCTGAGTGCTAGGTCAGGACGCTACAACTGAACAATACAAATAGTGTGTGTGTGTGTGGTGTGTGCCTGTGTGTGTGTGTGTGTGTGTGTCAAGGGGGGGGGGGGGGGGAACAAACAGAAAAACGGACTGACTGATTGATTGAGTCACTCTTTGACTCATTTGCTAACTCACTCACTCACTCGCACACTCAATAACAGTCAGACGAACAGACAAACATAAAGTTACAGAGAAATAGACAAGCATACATACATAAATACATACACACAAGCATACATATATAAATACATACACACATGCATACATATATAAATACATACACACAAGCATACATATATAAATACATACACACATGCATACATATATAAATACATACACACATGCATACATACATAAATACATACACACATGCATACATATATAACTACCTGCATACATACATATTGATAGGCAGATACAGACATATAAAGCAATAAATAAACACCGACAGACAGACAGACGCGACTCTTCACTGCAGGATTCACGATACTTCTCCGTCCTATCGAGGCAGTGAGGTGCTGGTGGCGGTGGCGGTGTTGGTGGAGGGCCTCTCAGTGGCTGGTGTTGAGTGCAGTGGTGTTAAGTGTAGTGGTATTAAACTCTTAGTGGCTGGTGTTAAGTGTAGTGGTGTTAAGCTCTTAGTTCTTAGTTTAGCCGCGTCGTCGAATACATTCCCCCGCCCCCTCAAAAAAAATGTAAAAAAGGTGATTATTTTGGAGGTGGTAAAAAAGTACGTCGTCGAATACCTACATGGGAA
>JACEEZ010019012.1:201734-214234 GCA_016584305.1 Chionoecetes opilio
GAGAGAGGAGAGAGAGAGAGAGAGAGAGAGAGAGAGAGAGAGAGAGAGAGAGAGAGAGAGAGAGAGAGAGAGAGGAGCAGAGAGAGAGAAGAATGTGTAGCAAGTGCATCAGTAGGGTCGTGACTCTCTCTCTAGCTCTCTCTCTCTCTCGTCTCTCTCTCTCTCTCTCTCTCTCCTCTCTCCTCTCCTCTCTCTCTTCTCTCTTCTCTCTCTCTCTCTCTCTCTCTCTCTCTCTCCTCTCTCTCTCTTCTCTCTCTCTCTCTCCTCTCTCTCTCTCTCTCTCCTCTCTCTCCTCCTCTCTCTCTTCTCTCTCTCTCTCTCTCTCTCGTTATCCGGCCATTCTTCCCGCTACAAGCACTTCCTTACTCTCGTTGCTGCTTCCTGTTCCTATCATTACAGCCGTACTTTCACCTGCTAATGGCCACTCCCTTCCTACTCATTCCCTCCCATCTCATTCCCAGTACGCGAGGCGGACTTAACATCATCAAGGACGCTTCTTTCCGGGTCGCGCTACGGTCGTGAACGCTGCAGTAATTGTCCACCTGAGGGAAAAAAATAGTCGTTTTGCTATTTTTCCCGTCCGATGCAATTTTGTGGGAGAGAAATACGAGGAAACTTTTCTCTTCTTCCCTTTATCAGTTTTCAATTCCGGCGAGAGTGGGGCGAGGGGTGTGAGGGGCCGGAGTCTGCACAGGGCAGGGCGTTCTTGGGCAAAAAGTACCAACGCCGAAATTTGTCACTGGCCAAGGAAAAAAGGACAAAAGGTTGGTTGTAAAGCAGCCTACCTGTTCTGAAGACTTTCTCGGTTTTTTTTTTATTGTTAATTGAAACGTAAACTTGTTTGACGACCTTGTAAAGTAGAGACCATTTTGACGAGAATGAAAACAAATGAAACAAATTATATATATACATTGTCGAGTTCGAAAGGTAAAACTGGAATTGAACTATAAATCATTAGTATTAGTCAGGACAATTGGCTGAACATTTGAGCAACCAACAAAACACGTCATGCATAAGAATGACAATGAAAATAATGATAATGATAAGAAGGAGATTATTACTATCATTGTTATAGTCTGTATGCATAAGGATGACAATGATAGGAAGGATAATAAGGATATCATTACTGTAATTCTTTTAGTCTGAATGCATAAGGATGACAATGACAATAATGATGATAGCAAGGAGATCATTACTATCATTGTTCTAGTTATCATCATCAGCAGCAGCAGCAGGAAGGCCACTGCTTGTAGGTCCCGCGTCCTGCCTGGTGGTCAAGGGAGGCTGTGTGGCTTGCAGGTCTTCCAGAATAATTAACTATTTCTCATTGTGAAAATCAGAAGAAACAGGATGTGAAAAACTGTGTATTCACTTATTGTATTACGTTCTCTCAGTGTATATTACGCAATTTCTTTTCTTTATTTCTTAGTCATAATTTTGTTTGTGATAAAGTATACTCGTAAGAAAACATGTATATCAAGGGATTTACTGAATATTGCCGGTAAGTTTTATATCTCTATGCATAAGAAAAGTTTTAAAGCGTCGCTAAGTCAAGAGAACTGAGGCGGGACTCTTATCTTCTCACGAGACGAGATATTTAGCAAACACACTCCAGTTACCATTTGCAGATCCTCTCAAGCTCGTGGTCGACTTACCTAAGCTTGACTGTGAAATGAGAAGAATAAGCGAGGGAAAAAAAGGGAACCCGGAAACGAGTATGAGACATGATTGACCTTTTCTACATGAGAGGGAGGCGAGGGGGTGGGTGACTCTTTTTTGCTATCTTTTATCATCTCTTTCTCGCCTCAGCATGCACGCGTGGCAAGGCTGTGGTGTTGGGTGTTGCGTGCAGGCGTGGACCTGGCGTGGTGGTGGGTGTTGCGTGCAGGGGTGGTGGTGGGTGTTGCGTGCAGGGGTGGTGGTGGGTGTTGCGTGCAGGCGTGGTGGTGGGTGTTGCGTGCAGGCGTGGTGGTGTGTGTTGCGTGCAGGCGTGGTGGTGGTGGGTAATGCGTGCAGGCGTGGTGGTGGTGGGTGATGCGTGCAGGCGTGGTGGTGGGTGTTGCGTGTAGGGGTGGTGGTGGGTGTTGCGTGCAGGCGTAGTGGTGGGTGTTGCGTGGTGTGGGTGTTGCGTGCAGGTGTGGTGGTGGGTGTTGCGTGCAGGCGTGGTGGTGGGTGATGCGTGCAGGCGTGGTGGTGAGTGTTGCGTGCGGGCGTGGTGGTGGATGTTGCGTGCAGGCGTGGTGGTGGGTGTTGCGTGCAGGGGTGGTGGTGGGTGTTGCGTGCAGGGGTGGTGGTGGGTGTTTCGTGCAAGCATGGTGGTGGGTGTTGCGTGCAGGCGTGGTGGTGGGTGTTGCGTGCAGGCGTGGTGGTGGGTGTTGCGTGCAGGCGTGGTAGCGGATGTTGCGTGCAGGCGTGGTGGGGGGTGTTGCGTGCAGGCGTGGTGGTGGGTGTTGTGTGCAGGCGTGGTGGTGGGTGTTGCGTGCAGGCGTGGTGGTGGGTGTTGCGTGCAGGCGTGGTGGTGGGTGTTGCGTGCAGGGGTGGTGGTGGGTGTTGCGTGCAGGCGTGGTGGTGGGTGTTGCGTTCAGGGGTGGTGGTGGGTGTTGCGTGCAGGGGTGGTGGTGGGTGTTGCGTGCAGGGGTGGTGGTGGTTGTTGCGTGCAGGGGTGGTGGTGGGTGTTGCGTGCAGGGGTGGTGGTGGGTGTTGCGTGCAGGCGTGGTGGTGGGTGTTGCGTGCAGGCGTGGTGGTGGGTGTTGCGTGCAGGCGTGGTGTGGGTGTTGCGTGCAGGCGTGGTGGTGGGTGTTGCGTGCAGGCGTGGTGGTGGGTGTTGCGTGCAGGCGTGGTGGTGGGTGTTGCGTGCAAGCGTGGTAGTGGGTGTTGCGTGCAGGCGTGGTGGTGGGTGTTTGCGTGCAGGGTGGTGGTGGGTGTTGCGTGCAGGCGTGGTGGTGGGTGTTGCGTGCAGGCGTGGTGGTGGGTGTTGCGTGCAGGCGTGGTGGTGGGTGTTGCGTGCAGGGGTGGTGGTGGGTGTTGCGTGCAGGCGTGGTGTGGGTGTTGCGTGCAGGCGTGGTGGTGGGTGTTGCGTGCAGGGGTGGTGGTGGGTGCTGCGTGCAGGCGTGGTGGTGGGTGTTGCGTGCAGGCATGGTGGTGGGTGTTGCGTGCAGGCGTGGTGGTGGGTGTTGCGTGCAGGGGTGGTGGTGGGTGTTGCGTGCAGGCGTGGTGGTGGGTGTTGCGTGCAGGCGTGGTAGCGGATGTTGCGTGCAGGCATGGTGGTGGGTGTTGCGTGCAGGCGTGGTGGTGGGTTTTGCGTGCAGGGATGGTGGTGGGTGTTGCGTGCAGGCGTGGTGGTGGGTGTTGCGTGCATGGGTGGTGGTGGGTGTTGCGTGCAGGCGTGGTGGTGGGTGTTGCGTGCAGGCGTGGTGGTGGGTGTTGCGTGCAGGGGTGGTGGTGGGTGTTGCGTGCAGCCGTGGTGGTGGGTGTTGCGTGCAGGCATGGTGATGGGTGTTGCGTGCAGGCGTGGTGGTGGGTGTTGCGTGCAGGCGTGGTAGCGGATGTTGCGTGCAGGCGTGGTGGGGGTGTTGCGTGGTGGTGGGTGTTGTGTGCAGGCGTGGTGGTGGGTGTTGCGTGCAGGCGTGGTGGTGGGTGTTGCGTGCAGGGGTGGTGGTGGGTGTTGCGTGCAGGCGTGGTGGTGGGTGTTGCGTGCAGGGGGGTTGGTGGGTGTTGCGTGCAGGCGTGGTGGTGGGTGTTGCGTGCAGGCGTGGTGGTGGGTGTTGCGTGCAGGCGTGGTGGTGGGTTTTGCGTGCAGGCGTGGTGGGGGGTGTGCGTGCAGGCGTGGTGGTGGTGTTGCGTGCAGGCGTGGTGGTGGGTGTTGCGTGCAGGGGTGGTGGTGGGTGTTGCGTGCAGGCGTGGTGGGGGGTGTTGCGTGCAGGCGTGGTGGTGGGTGTTGCGTGCAGGCGTGGTGGTGGGTGTTGCGTGCAGGCGTGGTGGTGGGTGTTGCGTGCAGGCGTGGTGGTGGGTGTTGCGTGCAGGCGTGGTGGTGGGTGTTGCGTGCAGGCGTGGTGGTGGGTGTTGGGTGCAGGCGTGGTGGTGGGTGTTGCGTGCAGGCGTGGTGGGGGTGTTGCGTGCAGGCGTGGTGGTGGGTGTTGCGTGCAGGCGTGGTGGTGGGTGTTGCGTGCAGGCGTGGTGGTGGGTGTTGCGTGCAGGCGTGGTGGTGGGTGTTGCGTGCAGGCGTGGTGGTGGGTATTGCGTGCAGGGGTGGTGGTGGGTGTTGCGTGCAGGCGTGGTGGTGGGTGTTGTTTGCAGGCGTGGTGGTGGGTGTTGCGTGCAGGCGTGGTGGGGGGTGTTGCATGCAGGCGTGGTGGTGGGTGTTGCGTGCAGGCGTGGTGGGGGGTGTTGCGTGCAGGCATGGTGGGGGGTGTTGCGTGCAGGCGTGGTGGTGGGTGTTGTGTGCAGGCGTGGTGGTGGGTGTTGCGTGCAGGCGTGGTGGGGGTGTTGCGTGCAGTTGTGGTGGTGGGTGTTGCGTGCAGGCGTGGTGGGGGGGTGTTGCGTGCAGGCGTGGTGGTGGGTGTTGCGTGCAGGCGTGGTGGTGGGTGTTGCGTGCAGGCGTGGTGGTGGGTGTTGCGTGCAGGCGTGGGGGGGGGTGTTGCGTGCAGGCGTGGTGGTGGGTGTTGCGTGCAGGCGTGGTGGGGGGTGTTGCGTGCAGGCGTGGTGGTGGGTGTTGCGTGCAGGCGTGGTGGTGGGTGTTGTGTGCAGGCGTGGTGGTGGGTGTTGCGTGCGGGCGTGGTGGTGGTGTGTTGCGTGCAGGCGTGGTGGTGGGTGTTGCGTGCAGGGGTGGTGGTGGGTGTTGCGTGCAGGCGTGGTGGTGGGTGTTGCGTGCAGGGGTGGTGATGGGTGTTGCGTGCAGGCGTGGTGGTGGGTGTTGCGTGCAGGCGTGGTGGTGGGTGTTGCGTGCAGGCGTGGAGGTGGGTGTTGCGTGCAGGGGTGGTGGTGGGTGTTGCGTGCAGGGGTGGTGGTGGGTGTTGCGTGCAGGCGTGGTGGTGGGTGTTGCGTGCAGGCGTGGTGGTGGGTGTTGCGTGCAGGCGTGGTGGTGGGTGTTGCGTGCAGGGGTGGTGGTGGGTGTTGCGTGCAGGGGTGGTGGTGGGTGTTGCGTGCAGGCGTGGTGGTGGGTGTTGCGTGCAGGGGTGGTGGTGGGTGTTGCGTGCAGGGGTGGTGGTGGGTGTTGCGTGCAGGGGTGGTGGTGGGTGTTGCGTGCAGGCGTGGTGGTGGGTGTTGCGTGCAGGGGTGGTGGGGTGTTGCGTGCGGGCGTGGTGGTGGGTGTTGCGTGCAGGGGTGGTGGTGGGTGTTGCGTGCAGGAGTGGTGGTGGGTGTTGCGTGCAGCTGTTCCATGTTATATAGCAAACCCAGGCTGTAAGGAAAGGACAGGCCGTAGAGTCATTCCAGAAGCCGTAACTCTATTATTATGTCTCACGGTTTAATATCGTAACTTCGTGTAATTATTCAGCAAGCACAATAATAATGGTAATGTTGATGGTATTAATTATGATAGTAATGATAATAATAATGATAGTCTACAAACTTTCCCCATCCCAGAAAAGTTAATGTGAAATGGCGTCTCCCAAGTAAAAATAATGAATATAAGAAAGGAGTGTATCTTCAGATTAAAATAATAATAATAAAAGGATTATTTCAGCTTTAGTAAATGTTTAAGTCCATGGCAAAAGAAAGTTCCTGAGTCTCTCTCTCTCTCTCTCTCTCTCTCTCTCTCTCTCTCTCTCTCTCTCTCTCTCTCTCTCTGGCTGGCTGGCTGGCTGGCTCGCTCGCTCGCTCTCGCTCTCTCTCTCTCTCTCTCTCGCTCGCTCGCTCGCTCGCTCGCTCCTCTCTCTCTCTCTCTCTCTCTCTCTCTCTCTCTCTCTCTCTCTCTCTCTCTCTCTCTCTCTCTCTCTCTCTCTTTCAGCACTCAGTTAGGGATCACGGAGGCAATAGCATGTGGTTGAGTCCTTCAGGTCACAGAGGCAGCACTGATTCACATGTAAAAATAATGGATTGAACTTGACGGTATATACCAGATTAGCAGTCTCGTGGAACCCGCCTTTTGCCTATATAAGGGTGTCTGGAACGAACCTTTCAGCGCGTGACGGACTCTTAATTTTACGGCAACGAATGAAGATTAGTTTGCGTTTTTTTTTTTTTTTGAGATGAGAGACTTCGTTAATTTGATGTGAAGTTTGCGTGTGGCTGGAAAACGGAAAGAGAGAGAGAGAGAGAGAGAGAGAGAGAGAGAGAGAGAGAGAGAGAGAGAGAGAGAGAGAGAGAGAGAGAGAGAGAGAGAGAGAGTCAAAATATGAAGTGAGAAGAGGAGAAATGAGGAACGAGAGGTGGGAAAAAAAACCCATCACAGGCAGCTCATAAACAAGAATAGGTGGAAATGACTAATATTGGAGGAGAAAGGGAGAACGCCATCATAAAGGAGGAAGAGGAGGAGGATAAGAGGATAGGCGGAGGAGGAAGAGGAGGATTCACGGAAAGACAATTTGCTCGTAACCAAAAACTTAGAAAGGAAAGGTTGATCAAATTAGATATCACCAACAAAGGATTGAATATGATTGAATAAAAGTTGTCATGATGGAAAAAGCATGAACACACGAGGGTGACGCATATTCGCCTGTTATGAATATCCATGTCATATTCAGTCAACACCGGCACAACGAGACGAGGCCCGTCAGAAAACTGTCGCCCCTGCCTCGTCTCGCCGCTTATTATACCGAGTTCGGAAACGACAGAGCTGATGCTGCTTCCGGGTTGTCTTCTGCGGGGCATGACAGAGACGCCCTCGATGTCGCTCTCCTTAATCAGATGAGGGAAGTTATTTTCTGACAACAAAAGCGCTGGTTGATATTACATAAGTTCGTAGAAGGACTGAGAAAATCTAAAAACTTAAGAATTGAAGACTGTTGCTATATAAATAATTACTTGTCTTCCCAAAACTAAAAATCTGAGAGAATCTTAAGGCTAAAAAATGTAATACTACCCATTGGTATACATAATTGCTTCTCTTCCCAGAACTTGTCTCCAAGAGAAATACGAAACCTAATATTAAATACCTCACTTGTAAATATGTGATGGTGGACGAGGTGACAATATTATAGTAGTGGCGGTGAAGGCGGCGGCGGTGGTGGTGGTGGAGCAATAACGATAAAGCGAAGCCGGTGATCCACGACAGACCGACGGTGGGGTATTGACCGTCCGGTGTCTCTGATTCTTCCATCTTTCCTCCTTTTGTTCCTTCCTTCTGCCCTTTCATCCGTCTTACCCTTCGTGAGGACATGAGCCATACATCATCTCTTTGCCTCTTGCCCTTTAACAATGTTCCTTCGCTCTCCGTGCCGGGTGCCTCCTTCCTGCCCTTCACCGCATCTACCGATCGTCTCCCGGTAGCAAATTATATTAAAGGGATAAGTATGCTTAGCTGTCCATTGCAACAGTCATGAAAATTACACTGACAAAGCAATTACAGCCTGTTTTATATTTGAAAACACATAATGTGAATAAAACTCAAATTTTTACAGGTAACCACACTTCGCGGCGCCACCGTGGTGGCTAGCGCACCTAGCTACGAATCCGGGGTCCCTGATTCGAATCCCAGCCAGGGTAGTCAGCGTGCAGCCCAAGCAGCTGTTCATCCTTCTTTTCGAGGTTGTCGATAAATACGTACCTGGGAAAACCTGGGGAAGGTAACTGTGGTAGCCCGGATGTCACACTAGCCCAGTGTCCCGGGGTAGCGGGTTGTCACCCACCACAGGCAAAGGCTAATGCGACGGAGATGAGCACCGAGGCCACGCGCAGCTAAGTGTATGCCCCCATTTTTACCTTTACACTTCTTTGCAAGTGAATTAGCCGCTTAACTTGTGGAAATACCACACATATGTATAAAGGTATAGCAGTAACCTATCAGCGCTTGGCTAGCAAACTGTCCTTGTGCCATCTGATCGGTTCAGGTCAGAATTAATAGAGTATAGATATCTTGCTTTAGTAATGACAGGCTTATATACCAGATATTGCTTCTGCAATAGAGTTACACGCTCGGGTAGGCGAGATATTCCGTTACCAGCTCGGAAATGCTGTAAGGCCAAGGGGACACAGAGATACTATTACGTTCAACACTGCACTGAACTTTGGCACACAGTCCTTTGTATATGAAATAAGACGAATTAATCAAACGAACAGTCTATAATTCCACCATTTAGAAACATCGTGTAATGTGAAGGGCGTATCCGATTTATGGTATTTCTTATTGACATTTTCTGAAGTCAAAATCAGATTGCGAACAGCTCAAAAATAAACTCGTGGATGTCTGTATGTGCGTGAGTGTGAAGAGAGTAATAGAAAATAATTAATGGAGTAAGAAAACTTGCAATTGATAGTGATACACAAAAAGGAAGCACCTAGTCAGGGAGAAAATAACAGAAAATAGAGAACCCAAGAAAGAAGCATGCGAAGAAAAATACTCGCAGAGAATGAAAGAGAGAAAGAATGGAAAGTGTTAATGAAATAGAAATGGCCAGTGAAAAGAAATACCCGCCAGGCAAAGAAAAGTGTTGAAAAGCGGGTGAGAGAAAGATACAAAAAGGAAAAGATACGAAGCAATTCTGAAAGGGAATGCAAAATGTGAGGACGGTAAGAGAAGGGTCAGAGGTGGGCGAAGGTGTAAAGGTGGAGGCTGTGGAGGGTGGAGGCTGTGGAGGCTGTGGAGGCTGTGGAGGGTGGAGGCTGTGGAGGGTGGAGGCTGTGGAGGTGTGGAGGCTGTGGAGGGTAGAGGCTGTGGAGGCTGTGGAGGGTGGAGGCTGTGGAGGGTGGAGGCTGTGGAGGTGTGGAGGCTGTGGAGGGTGGAGGCTGTGGAGGGTGTGGAGGCTGTGGAGGGTGGAGGCTGTGGAGGGTGGAGGCTGTGGAGGGTGGAGGCTGTGGAGGGTGGAGGCTGTGGAGGTGTGGAGGGTGGAGGCTGTGGAGGGTGGAAGCTGTGGAAGGTGGAAGCTGTGGAGGGTGGAGGCTGTGGAGGTGTGGAGGGTGGAGGCTGTGGAGGTGTGGAGGGTGGAGGCTGTGGAGGGTGGAAGCTGTGGAGGTGTGGAGGGTGGAAGTTGTGGAGGTGTGGAGGGTGGAGGCTGTGGAGGGTGGAGGCTGTGGAGGGTGGAAGCTGTGGAGGGTGGAGGCTGTGGAGGGTGGAGGCTGTGGAGGTGTGGAGGCTGTGGAGGTGTGGAGGCTGTGGAGGTGTGGAGGCTGTGGAGGTGTGGAGGCTGTGGAGGGTGGAAGCTGTGGAGGGTGGAGGCTGTGGAGGCTGTGGAGGGTGGAGGCTGTGGAGGTGTGGAGGGTGGAAGCTGTGGAGGTGTGGAGGGTGGAGGCTGTGGAGGTGTGGAGGGTGGAAGCTGTGGAGGTGTGGAGGGTGGAGGTGTGGAGGGTGGAGGCTGTGGAGGGTGGAAGCTGTGGAGGGTGGAGGCTGTGGAGGTGTGGAGGCTGTGGAGGGTGGAAGCTGTGGAGGATGGAGGCTGTGGAGGTGTGGAGGCTGTGGAGGGTGGAAGCTGTGGAGGGTGGAGGCTGTGGAGGGTGGAGGCTGTGGAGGTGTGGAGGCTGTGGAGGCTGTGGAGGTGTGGAGGCTGTGAAGGTGTGGAGGCTGTGGAGGGTGGAAGCTGTGGAGGGTGGAGGCTGTGGAGGTGTGGAGGCTGTGGAGGGTGGAAGCTGTGGAGGGTGGAGGCTGTGGAGGGTGGAAGCTGTGGAGGGTGGAGGCTGTGGAGGCTGTGGAGGGTGGAGGCTGTGGAGGGTGGAAGCTGTGGAGGTGTGGAGGGTGAAGGCTGTGGAGGTGTGGAGGGTGGAGGCTGTGGAGGGTGGAAGCTGTGGAGGGTGGAGGCTGTGGAGGTGTGGAGGCTGTGGAGGGTGGAAGCTGTGGAGGGTGGAGGCTGTGGAGGATGGAGGCTGTGGAGGCTGTGGAGGGTGGAAGCTGTGGAGGGTGGAAAACTGTGGAGGGTGGAGGCGGTGGAGGTGTGGAGGCTGTGGAGGGTGGAGGCTGTGGAGGTGTGGAGGCTGTGGAGGGTGGAAGCTGTGGAGGCTGTGGAGGTGTGGAGGCTGTGGAGGGTGGAGGCTGTGGAGGTGTGGAGGCTGTGGAGGGTGGAAGCTGTGGAGGCTGTGGAGGTGTGGAGGCTGTGGAGGGTGGAGGCTGTGGAGGTGTGGAGGCTGTGGAGGGTGGAAGCTGTGGAGGGTGGAGGCTGTGGAGGTGTGGAGGCTGTGGAGGGTGGAAGCTGTGGAGGGTGGAGGCTGTGGAGGTGTGGCGGCTGTGGAGGGTGGAGGCTGTCGAGGGTGGAGGCTGTGGAGGTGTGGAGGCTGTGGAGGCTGTGGAGGTGTGGAGGCTGTGGAGGGTGGAAGATGTGGAGGGTGGAGGTGTGGAGGCTGTGGAGGGTGGAGGCTGTGGAGGTGTGGAGGGTGGAAGCTGTGGAGGTGTGGAGGGTGGAGGCTGTGGAGGGTGGAAGCTGTGGAGGGTGGAGGCTGTGGAGGTGTGGAGGCTGTGGAGGGTGGAAGCGGTGGAGGGTGGAGGCTGTGGAGGGTGGAGGCTGTGGAGGGTGGAAGCGGTGGAGGGTGGAGGCTGTGGAGGGTGGAGGCTGTGGAGGGTGGAAGCTGTGGAGGGCGGAGGCGGTGGAGGCTGTGGAGGGTGGAGGCTGTGGAGGGTGGAAGCTGTGGAGGTGTGGAGGGTGGAGGCTGTGGAGGGTGGAAGCTGTGGAGGTGTGGAGGGTGGAGGCTGTGGAGGGTGGAAGCTGTGGAGGTGTGGAGGGTGGTGGCTGTGGAGGTGTGGAGGGTGGAGGCTGTGGAGGTGTGGAGGGTGGAGGTTGTGGAGGGTGGAAGCTGTGGAGGTGTGGAGGGTGGAGGCTGTGGAGGTGTGGAGGCTGTGGAGGGTGGAAGCTGTGGAGGGTGGAAGCTGTGGAGGTGTGGAGGGTGGAGGCTGTGGAGGGTGGAAGCTGTGGAGGTGTGGAGGGTGGAGGCTGTGGAGGGTGGAGGCTGTGGAGGGTGGAAGCTGTGGAGGTGTGGAGGCTGTGGAGGGTGGAGGCTGTGGAGGTGTGGAGGGTGGAGGCTGTGGAGGGTGGAGGCTGTGGAGGGTGGAGGCTGTGGAAGACAAAGGCGAGTTTTTTTTTTTTTTTTACATCACAAAGACTGGCCAAGGGCAAAAAAAAGAGGTAACAAAATGCCCGTTTAATAGACTCCCTTACTGAGCTCGATCTGTCATCTGGTGGCCGTCTGGGAACTACACGCGGAGCTAGAATACCGGGTTACATTAGATTATTTTTCTTACACGTTTTCATTTGGTGTTTTGAAATCGCAGTATTTTTCTCATAGCTACGGTTTACATACAATTCATATATAAGCGGTAATGAAAAAACTATGAAACCCCCTGATAACTACAATCTTCTCCAAGGAAACAATCATTATATAATACTTATGGCTTGATTTAAGTCCAGTATAATAAATGGAATACAATTACATGGTAAACATGTGTAGATCGTGCTTTCATTCAGAATTATAAAATAGTTATAAAATTTGCTGCCGGCTGCTGTACGAGATTTTACTGGCAGCTGACCGCATGCCGCATGGGAGAAGCGGAGCCCAGCACAGGGTCTGGATGCCTTGGAGATGGTCTATTGTTTTCCCAAACAATGAAATGTCTTGAGCACACAGCATTGTTCCTTGTTGCTCTCCATTCTTCACCTCTTCTACACCTTCTCTCCCATAACCTACGTCGTTTCCCATCTTTTTTAGTAGGTGGAAAACTGGCCCAGCCTTTCACATTTTTCATGAATGGGTGTTGGTCTGTGTTGAAGGTTGAATTTGACTTGCAATCAGCCACAGTACAGACATACCTCGTCATGTTCGCTCTTGGTGTTGTTTAGGGCTGCGAGGATCCGTTGTGGAACCATATGAGCCCTGGTGATGTCCTATGAGGCTATCACAGGCGTGGTAGGTTCAGGAAGACAGGTAAGGCGGATGATAACGTGTTATCATTCGCCGCTGTTGGCGAAATCATGTCAGTGCGAAATCCTGTAGACTCCTCCATTCATCTATCTTATTTCACTCATTTTACAGCTTAACTGCTGCCCCGATACACGTTACAGGCAACATCGAGTCACTAGCTTTCCATGAGAACACTTACAAGTAATAATAGTTGATAAAATAATACATGATAAAAACCATACTCCTGTTCCCACAACCTGGCTGTTTTGAACGTGGATATTTTAAGCTTTTGAGTAACTATTATTACTTGTAAGTGTTCTCATGGGAAGCTAGTGAGTCGATGTTGCCTGTAACATGTATCAGGGCAGCAGTTAACCTGTAAAACCAGTGAAATAAGAGCGATGAATGGAGGGGTCTACAGGATTTCGCGAATTGATAATATTTCGCACAACACTGGTGTTTGTTTATAAAATGCATCGGACCGTCGTACGTTTGGCAGTGTACCAGAAAGAAATGTTGAATGG
>JACEEZ010019012.1:219234-264234 GCA_016584305.1 Chionoecetes opilio
TCCACATGACCACCCTGACTCCAACGTCCATGAGGCATCTCTCCACCGAACCCGCTTTCCCCGGATATCACAGCGACGTGTGCTCGTGTGCCTGTGAACAGAGTAGGCGTGTGGATGCTGCGTATGACGTAGGGTCAACGTGTATTATAAGTGCTTGTGTGTTTTCAGTGTGCGTTTTTGTACCGGGGTCCATGTGGTTGTTATATCGCTCGCCGCTTTGAAACGGCTGACCTTGAAACAGGTGCGGGGGGCGGCTAGAGACCCCCCCCTTCACCCACGCCGCTCAGCCACACACACACCACACACGCACCATATACACACACCCACAATTCCCTTGTTTTTGATATTCCACGTACGGTGATCTCATTTTTGAAATAGTGTCTCCTTCAAGATGCCATCCCCGCGCTCCGGCTGGAGATGACAGAGGAATAGCTTCCCGCCTTTGAAACACTAGGACAAGACACACTTATCCCGCCACCGGTGGACGCATATCAAGTGTGATTGTTATTTGGAGGAGCCCCGGTTATCTGATAACCGACGCATCCGGATGGATGGTAGAGGTGCCCTCTCCTCGTCGGCACGCAGAGAGGCACCTCTCTCGAGAGGTGGCCCAACAGTCCAACGACGGACCCCGCGCGAAAATCGCGATTCGTCGTTAACGTGCACACTGGCAACGCTGCTCAAGCCGGTATTACAGAGGTCGAAGTCCAGACATGCTCATTATTCTGTATGCTATGAAAATTCTTTTTATGGTGAATGTAGACTATATTGCATTTGGATGGATATTATTCATATATATGAAAAAGAGATGAATACAGCAAGGGACTCATCCCGTCTGGCCAGCGGGGCCCTTCGGCAGCAGCAGCAGCACAAGCATGCAGCCCGTTGAGGTGGATATCAACACCAACTTCACGAAGGGAGATAGATGTCTTTGGTATATTTAGTAGGGGAGCGAGAACCCTTGAGGAAATCCTATGATACCTGTGCTATCACAGGCGGGGAGCTGACTGTCTTCTTCAGGAAGGCACAGAGGTGAGGCGGATAACTGGGGTTTTTACTCAAAGTTTTGAGTGGCGGCCGCCGCTGGAGCCCGAGTTCCCTCGCCACTGTAGGTTGGCAGTTAAACGTCTTATTACTCGTTATTATACAAACCTTAGTGATTATGGGAGTGTTATATATACTTGTCATATCTAGTCAACACGTAGCACGTGTGGTCACCTTAAATAAAGGGTGATTTAAGTTGTTATGATGAGGTGACTGATGGCGAGGCATAGTGACGGAGAGGACCTTGCCGCGGGCCTCCCCGATCACAAAATTCACTATTTCAACCCACACACACATGCACCTTCTACCACCAAACACTAGCAACCACAGCTCCTTACTTATACATCTTCTTTCTGTACATTAAACTCCTTAAAACGCAAGCATTCGAATAAAACGGAGAATTAGTTGAGATGACGGGACAAGGCTGGGAGAGGCAGTCTGGCTGCCATTCTTCCCCGGAAAAGATGTCTCGCTGACTGGTGCATTGTCGAGAGAGTTTTAAAATGTTTATCATTGGTGGTGGCTGATGGACGCGCTTGATGACGTCATTACTCGCCTTAGCCAGTCAGCGCCTTCCGACACGTTAACGACCGAAAAGGGAGGCTTTGTAGCTTTCGTCGTTAGGAAACGAAGTTCGGAGAGATCGTCGTTGCTGGCCCAACTACCTTTGTTGCTGGCTTCCTGCCCAGGAATGCGTCCTGCTATAACTGCGGCCGTCAAGGTCATTGGGCGGGGACTGACAAATGTCCCGCCAAAACAGCCCAATGTCGCCTTTGCACAAGGACTGGCCACTACGACAGGTTCTGCCGCAACACGCCTAGCCACGATGGCCAGGGTGGCGCTTTAAACGCTGGTCGCGCATCACCCCCCCCAAGGCGTAAATACAGCAACTGTCGTAGTCTAACAGATGTCTCACCTTCCAGCGCCATGACTCCCACCCCGGTCTGTGTCCACCTGGTGCACGGCGAGTCCACTTCAAGGCTCCAGATGTTACCAGACACAGGCGCTGACGTCACTGTCATCGGCACTAGACACCTGCAAATGCTTCACATCCCCCTCAGCAGCCTACAGCCTCTACCGTCCACTACTACGCTGACAGCGGACGGGTCAGTAATGACACCTGCTGTGGGATGTTTTTACGCTACTTTACGGCTCCACGGGAAATCTTGTACCGCCAAGATACAGGTGCACGAGGGTATTCAAACGCCCCTCCTGTCTTACGGCCACTGCATGGAGCTGGCTATCATATCACCTGCCTTCCCGAAGCCACTATTGGAGGTCAAGCACGTCAACAGATGCGCTGAGATGACTCTCCCTCCTACCACGTCCTCCCCGTCAGCTGCACGGGCGCACTTTCTGCGCGAGTTCTCGGACGTGTTACTTTCCAAGGCGGATCTCAAACAGTCTCCTCTGAAACCCATGGTGGGCAAACCCATGAGGATTCACGTGAAGGAGGGAGCTGTACCATACGCCATTCACACACCGAGGCAGGTTCCCTTCGCTTTTCAGCGTCAAGTTCAGGAGGAACTTGAGTCGATGACACGTCAGGGAATCATCAAGCCTGCCGGTGACGACCCTTCAGAGTGGTGTCACCCGCTAGTCGTCGTGGCTAAGGATAAAGGCGTGAGAATCACGGTTGACTTGACGAAACTCAACTCTCAAGTGGCCCACCCAACACATCCTGCCCCAACTCCATTCGCCGCTGTCCGCAGTGTCAACCCGTCAGCGCGATTTTTCACCACAGCGGACGCCTTGTGCGGGTATTGGCAGTTGGAACTACACGAGGACGACCAACACCTGACAACCTTTATCACACCATACGGCCACTTTCAACACTGCAGAGGTCCCATGGGTTTCTCGGCTACTGGCGACGCTTACTGTCTCCGCGGTGACCTGGCCCTGCAGGGTGTAGATAACTGCGTTAAGGTGGTTGACGACATTCTCCTCTTCGACGACGACTTCCCCACACACCTCCAACGTATTCACCAGATGCTCACTAGAGGTCGCAAGTACGGGATCACACTTAACAAAGACAAGTTTGTGGTCGCCGCGCCTAGTGTGAGCTTCTGCGGGTATAACCTCTCAGCTGAGGGCGTGGCCGCGGATGAGGACAGAGTCAGTGCCATCCGGGACTTCGCGACTCCCGCTAACTTGACTGACCTCCGCTCATTCATGGGCCTGGTGAACCAGCTGTCAGAGTTCACCCCAGCCATCGCCGCTGCCGCCCAGCCACTCCGCCCCCTGATGAGCCCGGAAAGAACATTTACTTGGACACCTGATCACGACGAGGCCTTCAGTCGTGTCAAGACGGCGCTGCTTCGACCGCCGATTCTCGCTCACTTTGACCCAGCATTTCCAGTTATTCTTCAAAGTGACGCCTCTCGCCTCAACGGGCTTGGTTACGCCCTTCTGCAAGACCATGGCCAGGGACGCACATGCCTCGTTCAGTGTGGCTCAAGATTCCTCGCTGACGCCGAGACCCGCTACGCCACCATTGAACTCTAGCTGCTTGCCGCCGCCTGGGCCATGTCGAAGTGCAGGCCTTACTTGATAGGCCTACAGAGCTTCACGTTGATGACGGACCACCGATCCCTGATCCCAATTCTCAACCACTACACCTTGGACGCGGTTGAGAACCCTCGCCTCCAACGCCTCAAGGAGAAGGGTTCGCCCTACCTATTTACGGCCGTGTGGCGTGCTGGAAAGCAGCTCTGCATCCCCGATGCCCGGTCACGAGCCCCAGTTAGCCGCCCCACGCCAGAGGACGAGATGGTATGCTCCGAAGCTGCAGCACACCTCAGGAGCGTCGTGTCCCTCAACGCCATCAACCAGGATCAGGACCCTTCACACCTCGATCCGCCACACCAAGACGCCGATAGGACGATCCAGGAACTCCGAGCCGCAGCAGCGACAGTACACCGTCACGCAGTACCCGTCGTACACCCGCCAACGGGACTGCGTGACGTCAGGATTCCCTCCTAATCGGTACACCCTGCACAACTCTCTACTCCCCTACTGGAAATTCCGTGACTGCTTGTACGCAGACGGGGAGCTGGTCCTGTATGGCCAGAGAATTGTGGTTCCTGCAGCCCACCGCCGCCGCACCCTTGCTCGGCTACACGACAGTCACCGAGGTGTCGCAGCCACGAAGCGCCGGGCACAGCAGACTGTCTTCTGGCCAGGTATCGATGCCGACATTACCAGCACCGTCCAAGCCTGCGAGCCATGCCAGATCCTACAGCCCAGTCAGCAACAGGAACCACTACTGTGCGACGACCACCCCTCCAGGCCTTTCGAGTCCATCTCCGCAGTCTTTTTCTCCGTCGCCGGGAAGTCGTTCTTGGTCATCGCGGACAGACTTCCGGGTGGCCTGTGGTCGTCCCCTGCGGGGCCGATACTACCGCCACGCACACCATACGGCTCTTTTGCCGGTACTTCCGGGATGTTGGTGTCCCGCTCCGCCTCAGGACTGACGGCGGGCCCCAATTCACCACCACTGCCTTCCGGAACTTCACGGAGCGCTGGGGTGTCTACCACGCGGTTTCTTCGCCGCATTACCCCCAGTCTAATGGCCACGCCGAGGCGGCCGTCAATTCGGTGAAACACCTCATCCTCAAGACGGCGTCCAACGGCAACATCGACAGTGAAGACTTCGACAGGGGTCTCCTGGAGCTTCGCAACACCCCCAACTCCACGGGACGATCCCCTGCGATGATACTTTATGGCCACCCGCTCCGCTCCTGTGTCCCTGCCCATCCTGAGTCCTTCTCAGAGGAGTGGCAGGCCCGCACAGAGGACTGTGATCGCCGAGCTGCCGCCCGTGCTGAGCAGGTCAAGGCTCAGTACGATCAGCACGCCCGCCCCCTACCCAGGCTGTGTGTCGGCCAGACCGTCCGTGTCCAGGACCCGACATCACACCGCTGGGACAAGGTCGGGGTTGTTATGGGCTGCGGCACGACCAGGGACTTCGAGGTGCGTCTCCCTAGTGGGCGCGTCTGGTGGCGAAACCGTCGTTTCCTCCGACCCGTTCCAACCCCTAGTGACGACACCCTCCCCCACATCCCTGTGTCCCCTTGCTCGGACAAGAAAATCAAGTCTCCTTTCATTCACCCCCCTGTGACCCCGCGCCGTTCTCAGAGGCTTAAAGAAAAGGAGTCCGCTCGAGACTAGCGCTACGAGCGTGAAGGGGGAGGGAGGTGTGGATATGTGATATGCATGCCTCCTAATACACACATATTGTTATGTGGCAACAGTGCACTGCCCTCCAGGCATCCATGTAACTCAGTCGCTCCCCTGTCGTCTGGTCGCCAACACCAGCCCTCCACTGGTGTGATCAGACCTATCTCTTGTTCTTGGAATAAACTACCTACGGAAGATTGCTCGCTCTCTCTTGGAAACCTCCCCTCAACCACTCCGTTCCCTGCCAAACGAGCCCAGGTAGAGTTAGAAAGTAGTAGTAGTAGTAGTAGGATTAAGCGTGTAGTGTGATAATGGATTTAGAGGCAATGATGACTATGATGCCTCCTATACCACATCTCTTAAATGTGGCAAATTGCACTGCCCTCCTAATGCAATCTTAATCAATCTCTATCCACCTGTACTCTTGTCGCAACACAGCTCCACTTTGTTTGATCACCTTCTCTTGTTACTTGGAAAACTACTACGAAGATTGCTCGCTTCTCTTGGATAACCTACACTAAACCATCAGGAATACATCACGCGCAACAACAGCACCGTAGTAAATACAGTATTTATTGTAGGAAAATACAGCTATCGCGTCAGTAAATAAGACGAGTCGGAAAATACACATCGAGTTAGGCAAATACAGCAATCCCGTCGGAAACATCCGCTATCCTCACTACGCATATCGCTCAGAATGCAATCGCTCAGAATACAGCTTTATCTCTCAGGAAATTCTATCTAATCTTAAATACACTATCCGTCAGAAATTAATGCTTTACTTCGAATCGCATACGCTGGAAAACAGCATATCGGTCATACAGCATATCGCGTCATGGAAATTACAGATTGCGTCAGGAAAATACATACAGCATATCGCGTCAGGAAAATACAGCATATCGCGTCAGGAAAATACAGCATATCGCGTCAGGAAAATACAGCATATCGCGTCAGGAAAATACAGCATATCGCGTCAGGAAAATACAGCATATCGCGTCAGGAAAATACAGCATATCGCGTCAGGAAAATACAGCATATCGCGTCAGGAAAATACAGCATATCGCGTCAGGAAAATACAGCATATCGCGTCAGGAAAAATACAGCATATCGCGTCAGGAAAATACAGCATATCGCGTCAGGAAAATACAGCATATCGCGTCAGGAAAATACAGCATATCGCGTCAGGAAAATACAGCATATCGCGTCAGGAAAATACAGCATATCGCGTCAGGAAAATACAGCATATCGCGTCAGGAAATACAGCATATCGCGTCAGGAAAATACAGCATATCGCGTCAGGAAAATACAGCATATCGCGTCAGGAAATACAGCATATCGCGTCAGGAAATACGCATATGCGTCAGAAAATACAGCATATCGTGTCAGGAAAATTCAGCATATCGCGTCGGGAAAATACAGCATATCGCGTCAGGAAAATACAGCATATCGCGTCAGGAAAATTACAGCATATCGCGTCAGGAAAATACAGCATATCGCGTCAGGAAAATACAGCATATCGCGTCAGGAAAATACAGCATATCGCGTCAGGAAAATACAGCATATCGCGTCAGGAAAATACAGCATATCGCGTCAGGAAAAATACAGCATATCGCGTCAGGAAAATACAGCATATCGCGTCAGGAAAATTCAGCATATCGCGTCAGGAGACAGTTGACTAACGTTGTAATGTCAGTATTGTACATACAAGCAGGCTACTCAAGACACAGGCGACCCTCACATAACCCGTATTGTATCAACATTTTATAAGTTGTGCGATTCCTTCACGTAAAAAATGTTGCATCTTTGTCTTCTTCATTAATGGAACACGCCACGAGTACCGTTACCATGTTTAACCCCTTGAGGCCCAGAACGTAATTCCATTGTAATTTGACTACCATTACACCATTTTTAGTGAAAGTAAGCAATATTTTATAGATATGACCTGTTTTGTATCCTTGTCCACTAACTAAATTTGTATATTCAGCTCCTTTTCGTAATTTTATGGCTCAACAACATACATTTTTTTATAGCAAAGGAAAAATCTGGGTGTGAAGGGGTTAATCAGAAACACGCAGTTCATTTATGCAGGAATATAATAATTTCATCAGAACCAAGGTTAAGGTTTCATCAGGCAGTTAATATTTGGTTCCTCGTTGTGTTACATGATGATGGGTCGATGTAGGATTCAGAGTATAAGTTTGTGTTCCATGTTAATGACACTGATGCCATGTAGGAATACCTGATTGCCGGACCATGATAGTGTTGTTAGTGTTTATATGTGTTGCTTCTCGTCTTTATTGCTGAGTGCATCCTGGCATTGGTCTGGCAGCGGCAGTGATCGTTTTGTCATGACGGGAATGTTTTTTTGTCTCTCGCAACAAATAGATATATCGTATCGTTATCGTGCGCCGTAATCTGCCTTCATGCTGCAAACTCGTCACGGGAATGACGGTTTCAACACACCAATATCCTCGGTAATCACATCAACAGCACAACACACACACACACACACACACCACACACACACACCACACACACACGCACGCACGCGCGACGCACGCACCGCACGCACGCACGCACGCACGCACGCACGCACGCACGCACGCACGCACGCACGCACGCACGCACCACACACACACACACACACACACACACACACACACACACACACACACACACACACACACACACACACACACACACACACACACACACAACACACACACACACACTACACACACACACCCCATCAGCACACAGCATCAGCACAGCACACACATACCACACACACACGCACATGAGCATCACAACTCTTACATACATACATAATACATACATACATACATCACCATCTCTGTCTAGTGGTTTAAGTGTGTGTGGTCATCTGTTCACGCGTTCGATCTGAACGATACCTCTCCCATCAGGGGATTTTTCAGTGAATGTACGGCGTTACATCCCCTTGAGCAGGATGATTGTGTGATGTGTGAGGTTCACCATTACCAAGACGGTCACTAGAGCTCCAGCTCTTCCAGAAGTAAGTAATAGCAAGCTCACTACCTCTTTTTTGTATGTTCTGGAAATACTTGAAGTCGACCCACACCTTATCGATACGCGTAATGCAAATGTACACATAGTTAAGTTTCTTCTAGGAATAAAGTCATTGCATCTTAAAGTACCGGAAAGTATCCATCCCAAGAAGTTAATATTATACTCCCTTTTATTATCGTGTCGGGAAATTATCTGGGTCGCCGAGATCTCGTGTGTGGCGACAAGGGGTTGCATAGGATAGGGCTAGCGCATGGGCACTAGACAAGGCTAGAGGTGCGGGTCGGCTAGCTAGGCTGCTAGGTGAGGGGCAGAGGGATGAGGGCGACTAGGTAGGGCGGCAGTGAAGGGCGGCCAAGGGTTAAGGGCGGCCAGGGATGAAGGGGCTGCCTTGGTCAGGGCCACACGTTAGCTGTCTACTGGGATCCCCATCATCTGAGCATCACTATTACGCGAATGTGAGTGAAAAAGATGTTCCTTTACATTTTCGGTTTTCAAAGACTTTTGTTTTCCCTTAATTGGTATGTTTATATGGTGGAGAGAATAATTGTTTTTACTCACTTTCCTTAACGTAGTGTATACGTATAGATTCACCTTCGTTCTTGCCTCGCCACACGCTCCATCGCCCACCACAAAACTTTCTTCGCCCTCCTTCTATACCCTGATGAGGAGCCTTCAACTTTGCTATTCTTTAACCTCCAAGAGATACAAACTATAGTGATAGAAAGTAGTCACACAGGCAGCCTCGTATGGCCTAGTAGGGTTGTTGCTGTCTGTTTTTCTTTGTATTCCTTTGTAATTTCGTCATTCTTATAACTTGACAAACAAAGGATATGTTATCAGAATTACGTTTTAGTCTGTGGTCCCCGCCTCCACTTTTCTCCCATCTTCCCTCCCTGGGAATGGCCCACACACCCTGCAGGTGGTGGAGCTGAAGAACGTCACCGTCAGCCTCGGGGGCGGCGTGATGGTGGAGACTCCCGCCACCGTCTTCCCGGAGTGGCTCGAGCCCTGCTATGACGCCGGTAGACACGAGCACGAGGACATCGTGCTGGACGCCCACCAGATGCGGCGCGGCCACATGGTGCAGGTGTTCAGACCTGGCGGCAGCGACCTCTTCGTGAAGAAGCCAGAGTAGCTGCGACGAAGAGTGAGGAAAAGCCGGCGATCTATGGAGCCCGACGTGCTCAAAGTGCAGGAACCGAACACCAAGAAAAGGAAGCTCATGACGATACTGATAGACACGGGCGCCGTGGGCTTCCACGTGTCTGATAAACGCCGCCGATTATTAACACGAGGCAAGGAGAGCTGCCCAAGCGTTCAGCCATTGATGTTGGCGACGGCTGCCGCCTGCACGCTGAACCGCTGGAGGAGGTTGCCTCGAACGATGACGATTTCATCGTGGGAATCTCCTTGTTCAGCAGGCACGGCGCCGTGCTGGACTACGCGCGCCACACGATCACCTTCTTGCTCGATTCACAGTGGCGGAAGGTGACGATGGGCACGCGTGATTGAGTTGTTCACGACGGGAATTCACAGAGGGGAAACAGAGAGTAAACACAAGGCAAGGTGACCAAGGGGACGCGTTATTGAGCCCCTCACGGCTCACGGCGTCCCGAGACCCCCCCTTCTACATTAATAGTCTATAGCGTGTAAGGCATCTATTGCCTATCTATCTTTCTATCTATCCAGTTTATGTCCATGTTTTAATATATTTATTTGTAAACTATATGTGAGTGTTTTTACCCGTTACTTTATTTGTTTGACTTTCATTGCTTGATAACTAACTGTTTAGATCTCATTACTTGATATAATCATCATGAAAGAGCATAGTGAATGATGGAATCCCTGTATGACTACAACGGATTAAAAAAACAGATAAGTCTGAAGTGCATAGCTTCTATATAGTAATAGTGCACAATGCCATTCATCTTGATAGAGGAAATTATATTGAAAGACTTAAATGAATGCAACTCAGATGAACAACACTGTGCATGCTGCTGGTGTAGTGATGAGTCGTGAGTAGTCTGCTGCGCCGCACTGGTGATGCAGCCTGGTGACTGGCTACATCCTTTTACTTTTTACCGAAAGAATTGCACGCTTTTCACCTTCACTTTCTTGATATGTTTACGAGAGAGAGAGAGAGAGAGAGAGAGAGAGAGAGAGAGAGAGAGAGAGAGAGAGAGGGGAGAGAGAGAGAGAGAGAGAGAGAGAGAGGAGAGAGAGAGAGAGAGAGAGAGAAGAGAGGAGGAGAGAGAGAGAGAGAGAGAGAGAGAGAGAGAGAGAGAGAGAGAGAAAAAAAAAATATTCAAGCAATCATGCAGGGAGGATATACAGTGTGGTTGGAGCGAAAATGACCGTTTTTGCAACTGTTTCTGTATTCGTTTGGAATAGTGAGGAAATTGTGCGAAATGGAGTTATATTCACTTTAAAAAAATGAAGTTTCTGCGAAAAAATGTTATGGTGCCCCAAAGATGTCAAAGATTTGGTTTTATGACAAAAACAATTTTATTGTCATGATATATCAAAATATTATTTTTTGCATGAATATTTTGTTGGAATAGCATGAAAAGTGTTCAGGAACACATGCTTTTGAATATAAATTTTGTACAAACTTTCTACGCAGATTTTTCGAGGTGCCCCAGAGGGGTGGAAAAGCTAGATTTATTCGAAAAAATGAGTTTTTTTAATACATTGAAAATTTTTGTTTGATTCGAATTTAATTATTCCAACACTATACTAAGATAGATTGGAGTGCCCCATACACTTCAAAATATAAAGAAGGCATCAACCCACACCCTTCCAGCAGAACAACGTCACAGCTACATTTCTGCCTTCACACCGCTAGCATTCATGGTGTTTGGGCCACCTCTAAATATTAATAGATTGGTTTCATTCTTTTTTGTGCACATGTTAGGGTCATTCTGCAGCATATTTTCGGTATTCCGATCTAATATAAGTAACTTGAAAATGTAAACATTTTTTTTAAGCAAATATTTTATTTTTTTACATATTTTCGATTTTATCAGCACTTGGGGCGCCTGAAGATATTGGATTAGACACGTGACATTTTTTCAACTTTAATTTGGGTTACGTTGGCACAATTTCCCAACTATTCCGAGTCATTTATAAAAAAAAAGTGTTTTTCGCTCCACCCTAATAATTATACAGTATGTGATTCCTATTCCCACACAAATATAGAATAGCAATAATATACGAAAAGGAAAATATTAGTTCATTATTGTATTTTTCCTGGTCAGGCAGCGAAACATCGGTGATTCAAGATCAATGGAGACACATCCTTAAAATAACACAAAACCTCTGCAGAAATGTAGGAAATCGTGTAGACAAGATGTATAAGATAAGATCAGATAAGTGTAGATAAGGCACGTCAGCGGATAAAGCGTGGGCGAGATTATGAATGACAGACAACATTCGGTGATGTAAACATCTGCACAATGACGATTTAC
This sequence comes from Chionoecetes opilio, assembly GCA_016584305.1. NCBI lineage: Eukaryota > Metazoa > Arthropoda > Malacostraca > Decapoda > Majidae > Chionoecetes > Chionoecetes opilio. The sequence goes on from JACEEZ010019012.1 coordinate 230,973, forward strand.
GCAAATGTTACTACTTAGATACACATACAATGCGAAGACGTACGTACGAGCGAGCTGTAATTGGTATAATGTGTATTGTTTTTTGTAGCTGTTGGTCTGGTCGTAGCTCAGAAAAAGGTACTTCTGTTAGGCGTGTCACCCTCGTCCTGATGAGCTTGGTGCTGGAGACCGACAGGCTTCAGGCAGTGAGGTGCGTGGCGGGACGCAGGGACCCATGGCATGGGAAGGTGCGGGGCGCCTGGTCGCCGCCTCGTGCATGGTTGACCTCCCCAAGGGACCTTCTGGCGGAGTTCGGCTTCCCCGTGGCCTGGGGGAGGGTGCTGCCCCTGGTGGTGTACAGCAAGGAACGTCTGGCCTGCCTGGACCTCCGCAGCAGGCCGAGCAGGATCACAAGACGTTTGTGTTCTGCTTCGTGTGTGCCGTGTGTGTGGCGGTGGTGGTTGTGTACATGTTCGTGGCCCTGGTGGCGGGGTGCTCCTGGGCACGACAGACCCTGGCGCGCCACCATCATCCCCACGAGAAGGGCAGCGAGGCAGTGCCCTTGCCCGCACCAGGCGTGACGGAGGAGGCTGCCAGCGAGGCCCGGGATCGAGGACAGCAGGACGAGCCTCCCCTGCAGGACACAGCAGCCTCGCAGGAGGTCAAGCACACTGAGATGGAGGACGTGCTGGGGGAGGCTGGAGAGCAGGTCCTCCCCCAGCAGGAGGCAGACCTCGTGAGGGAGGGAGGCAAAGTCTTCGGGAGTCACACATCACGACCGACGCAGGGGAGGATGAAGAGGGCAACCGCCTGGTGCTGCGAAGCCTCCTGGTATGTACTCTACTTAGTCTTCTACGTAATATTCTGTACTATATAATTACTTGTGATCATTGAATAAAGCGATATAATAACAGTATTTATATTATACTAGACAGTCATCAAATCATATCAAGGCTGACTTTTGAGAGCTTCACCTAGAATTATTATGTTTTTCATGTCAGGAATCGGCAGGCGCTGGGTATACGTGAACAGGAACAGGAGGGTGTTAGGTCTTGGCCCGGAGGAAGGACAGGGGACGGCAAAGATAAAGGGAGGAAGAAACGATAAGAAAAGACAAGGGGAAAGGGAAGTAGAGCAAGAAAAAGAAGACAACGATAAGAAAAGACAAGGGGAAAGGGAAGTAGAGCAAGAAAAAGAAGACAATGATAAGAATAGTTTGACGTGAGAAGAGAAATGAGGGAGTATAGATAGAAGGCAAAGATTGAATGGAAGAAAGTGTAGTAGGAATGGAAAGAGCAAGTAAAGAAGGAAAGATATTGGATGATTGGAGAGAGAAGGAAAGGTTAAGCTGAAAGGAAAGAAGGCGGCGGGATATCTTACATCCTGCTCGCCGAGATAGGAGACGCCCACGCCCACTAGAAGTAGCGTCGCTCACCGATCCAGGATGTCATTTGCAAGCAAGTGTTTGAAGTATATGAGGATAACGCAGACTTGATTATAACTGAGTTACACACACACACACACACACACACACACACACACACACACACACACACACACACACACACACACACACACACACACACACACACACACACACACACACACACACACACACACACACACACACACACACACACACACACACACACACACACACACACACACTAAATATACATGTATAGACAAAAATCTAATACACTGTGCTCTCTCTCTCTCTCTCTCTCTCTCTCTCTCTCTCTCTCTCTCTCTCTCTCTCTCTCTCTCTCTCTCTCTCTCTCTCTCTCTCTCTCCTCTCTCTCTCTCTCTCTCTCTCTCTCTCTCTCTCTCTCTCTCTCTCTCTCTCTCTCTCTCTCTCTCTCGTTGTTCAGCCCTGTGATATTCACCTGAATTTTTCCTGTAGCTGGTTTGTTAGTTTATTATTACTACAGTGTATTAATATTATACGTCGTCCGGTGTATTACACGACAGTGTCTTAACGACAGGGAAATACTTGTGTACACTGACCTGGCAGCGTGTGGCGTAACGTGCTGTGTGGAAAACCTCTAGCTGCAATAATGGTAATGTTTTGCAGTGACATCCGGGATCTCGTCCTACGTGTCTTCCTTACATCTCAGTGATTAGCGCTGGAGGACAGAATCAGGCGCTAATTACGACCTCTCGGGTAGTATTATGAACAGGATATTATGTTGACGAGCCTTTGCATCGCTACGACCCGTGTTTGCAGGCACAATGATGTGTCTGCTCGACCTCGTCTGGATATCGACCTGTGTGGCAAGTTTCCGAAGCTGAGGACGTCCCTCGCTATTCCTGCAGACTGTGTAGACTAAGTCCTAAAGGAAACAATAATATGTAAACAAATGTTAGGCTAGAGGTGTTGTAACTGGTGGTGTAATCGGTATCTAAAAAAAAACGTTATATATTTCGATAAAAAAAGGTATAAAATGTTATTAATATTTTAAATGTAATATTTTCAATTAATTACAGCCCGATTTTCTTTTGCTATTGTTAAAATACAAGGCCTTGATCTACTTAATGTTTTCTATATCGTACATGTTTCACCTAACTATCATAGATTTGAGTTATTAAGGAAAACGTGATTTAAAAATATAAATTCTTAGGTGCTACCCTACCCAGCTTCACAAAAATACCTGAATCTCTAAATGCTCCATTTGAAATCAATATTCAAAGCAGGATCCGTTGCACTCGTCCAGAGCGTGGCGCAGGTAACCACCGGTGGGATCTTTAAATGCCTTATGGTAGCAATCGTGGAATATATTCTTTTGTTTTTTGCCATTTTAACGCGAAACTATTAGTCCTAAAGGAAACAATAATAGGAAAACAAATGTTAAACTTGAGGAAGTTGAGGTGTTATATATGATCTTATGGTCATTATATAAAAAAAACTATTTCGAAAAAAGTTACACAATTTTATTACAAAACATTTAAATATAATTTTCACACTTATACTTATCACCTGATTTCCTTTTACTATAGCTCAGATGAAAGGCCTTGATCTACTTTATGTTTATTACTTATACGTGTTGTACGTAATTATCATAGTTTTTGAGTTAAGGAAAACGTGAATTTTCAAAAATATTCATTCACATCATCCGCCGCGCCAGCAGCAGCCTTGTCACCCTATTAGCCTCTCAGTGCCAGCAGCAGCCTTGTCACCCTGTTAGCCTCTCAGTGCCAGCAGCAGCCTTGTCACCCTGTTAGCCTCGCAGTGCCAGCAGCAGCCTTGTCACCCTGTTAGCCTCGCAGTGCCAGCAGCAGCCTTGTCACCCTGTTAGCCTCTCAGTGCCAGCAGCAGCCTTGTCACCCTGTTAGCCTCGCAGTGCCAGCAGCAGCCTTGTCACCCTGTTAGCCTCGCAGTGCCAGCAGCAGCCTTGTCACCCTGTTAGCCTCGCAGTGCCAGCAGCAGCCTTGTCACCCTGTTAGCCTCGCAGTGCAAGCAGCAGCCTTGTCACCCTGTTAGCCTCGCAGTGCCAGCAGCAGCCTTGTCACCCTGTTAGCCTCGCAGTGCCAGCAGCAGCCTCGTCACCCTGTTAGCCTCGCAGTGCCAGCAGCAGCCTTGTCACCCTGTTAGCCTCGCAGTGCCAGCAGCAGCCTCGTCACCCTGTTAGCCTCGCAGTGCAAGCACATTTTTACGGAAAAGAAATACCATGACGAACACCGTCGTATCTTTTTCATGCCAGGTTTCTTTCTTTATTTGACATTCATGCATGATGAAATAAATGTTCATGTTCATATTTTATGCATGAAAAGATCTGAAATGCGAACGAAAAGAACTGTTGACAAGATATGAACTATATTTTTGCATACTTGGAAATTTTTTATTGGAAACTGAACCTAACGAGTCTCATATTCTGCCGGCTCCTCTCCACGCCGGAGTGGCAGCCGCCCCAGGAACTCTGGTGGCGCTGACACTCCCGGGGTTTCGTCGGCGGCAACTCTTCGTGAATGTTTGACAGTGATTGGCTTCTTACGCTTGCTTCCAGAATTCTATAACTTTTATCATGTGTGTGTGTGTGTGTGTGTGTGTGTGTGAGTGTGAGTGTGAGTGTGAGTGTGAGTGTGAGTGTGTGTGTGTGTGAGTATTCATCTAGTTGTATTCATCTAGTTGTATTTTACAGGGCCAGAGCAACGCTTGTATGGCCCCGTCTCCATATCAACATTTTTATCATTCATCCTTGTGTGTGTGTGTGTGTGTGTGTGTGTGTGTGTGTGTGTGTGTGTGTGTGTGTGTTTGTGTGTGTGTGTGTGTGTGTGTGTTGTTTTCTGAAGCCCCTCCTTGTCGACCCCGCTCTCTGTTTTATACTAGTACTGGCATATACTAACATAAATTAGAACCCGTGGATCAGAGTTCATGTCTGGACGCACATTTTTTGCAGCATATCCTGATGTCTGAAATACCAGACGCGTGAGTCCATAATGTATTCCTAGATAGGATAAACAGTGGAGTCCTTGTCAAACCCTCGTCGATGGAGTAAAGGGAAATATTTTTGTTGAAATATAATAGTCTTCCATTATTACAATTTGGTGTGCAAGGATACGCAAAGGGGACATACGCATCATGCATTCTGTTAGCCAGATCCACCCAGCTAGCTTTGGTGGTACGTCTTTGACAGGCAGTTAATTAGCAGCTAAAATGTAAAAATGTACGTTATTCACTACCATCTATCACCCAGAACATCTCTTTTTGAAGTTTCTGCTGAGCTCAACAAAATTCACATTGGTTTGATAATTCTTTCACGTAAGCCATGTGTGTGTGTTGCATGTGTGTGTGTTGCATGTGTGTTTGTGTGTTGCACGTGTGTGTGTGTGTGTGTGTGTGTGTGTGTGCGCGTGTTATGTGTGTGCCATATATGTGAATGTTTGGTGTGTTGTCCATATGTCCGTGCCTTTGTGGGCCAACTCCACCGAGGCAGATTTTCATTTTTGTTTTTCTCTCCAACAAAGGGAAAACATGTGTACGAGAGAGAGAGAGAGAGAGAGAGAGAGAGAGAGAGAGAGAGAGAGAGAGAGAGAGAGAGAGAGAGAGAGAGAGAGAGAGAGAGAGAGATTATTATTATTAGTAGTTTATTGACAAAAGTTTCACAAACATTTTACCTTATTACATGTATAATTTCCTCATATTTGTCCAAATTTATACTCCTACATATTTCATATTAACCTAAAACAAACAAACGAAACACATCTACTATGGTGACACATCCCTTACGTATATAATTTCAATACATCATATATATAACTGCACAGATAGCCTACTTTATCCCTTGTACCCATCAAATTATCCATACTGGAGAAGTCTAGCATGACATAGTTGCTTCTACATTGGCTGGAGAGTGGACACTGCAACAACACATGGGACTCATCCTGCACTGCATTTTCTACACATGAACACAGTCGTAGTTCTTTCGGTATTCCATTTCTCCTGCCTGTTTCTATTCTAAGATTATGGGACATCGTACGTAGCCTCGTAAATGCTTGGCGTTTATAATCCGGGATAAAATCCCTATTTACATATACTGAATGTACAGAGAGTCCGGTGTTGATTTGTGTGTTCTGTATGTGACATATTTGGAGGCAGTCTGAGGTTTCTCCTGAATCCGTCTAGCCACCCTGTCAAGTGGGTTTACAATACTCTCATACCTTAGTGCCTGTGTCAAGAATCTGTATCCCGGAGTATTGGCCGCCTCACACAACCTGAACGCTAAATGATAGGGTTCCCCTTCATCTGGTGCCCTCAACCGTGACTCAAGAAAATTTCGCCTCCTCCTAACAATTACATCTTGTGCTGGTTGTATGCCTGATTCAATCATACAGAGATCCGGACTGGTATATTTTCTGACTCCTAGCAAACACTTTACGGCTCTGTTGTATTGTGCAATGATCTTCTTCGGATACGTTACTAGCCAGGTTTCTGAACTGTACAAAAGAGATGATGTCATTGCAGCATCGAACACCTTGCGCTTATAAATGTATGGCATATTAGAAAGAGAGAGAGAGAGAGAGAGAGAGAGAGAGAGAGAGAGAGAGAGAGAGAGAGAGAGAGAGAGAGAGAGAGAGAGGAAAAAAGTAAGTGTGTATATGTGTGTATGTGTGTTTGTGTTTGTGCGTGTGTGTGTGTGTGTGTGTGTGTGTGTGTGTGTGTGTATGTGTGTGTGTGTGTCCTGTGAGTGCGGGGTAACTGGCCGCCGCTGCCTAACGAATCAGCTTCACCTTTCACAGCGAACCAAAACAACGGGTCATCGCTAGCCATTTGTCTCTTTGTCTGCAGCCGCTCACAGAAAACAACTGTATTTTTCGCGATATTTTCTTCGTTCATCTGTTTGTGCAGCTACCAATCTATAGAAGAGTCAAGCGAATCGAGTGGCACTGCTTGACATTATCAGGATAGAAAAATGTGTGTTGATGTTCTTATCTATCTAGATGTCCATCTTTCTTTTTGTGTGAATCTCTCCCTATCTTTGCAGGAGAGAAGTCCGCGTGTTCAGTATATGAAAATGATGAGCTTATGATTCTGCTTTCATATCCCTTGGAACATATAGTCATGCTCGGTATCTAGTGTAAAGTTGTAAGCATGTTATATAGAGACTCAAATAAATAAGCGCTGATCCACAACGCTACAGCGAGCATGAATAAAGCTACAGCGAGCAAAGAAGCTGCACACACACACACACACACACACACACACGCACGCGCACACACACACACACACACACACACACACACACACACACACACACACACACACACACACACACACACACACACACACACACACACACACACAGACACACACACACACACACACACACACACACACACACACACACACACACACACACACGCACAGCTTATATATTTTTGTTTCCAAAGCCGATCATCTTGTGTTATATTCTTTTTCTCATCATACAGGTACAGGAACTACCATGTGTGGGTATCACGGCCTCTTGTAAATTTCTTATCTTCTTATGGTGTCTTATGTTCTTACCATGTTTTTTCGAGATATGTGTATACTGTAAACTATATGTATAATAATATAAACCAATCCTTCTTTATCAATGTAGAATTTAGGACGACCCAGTTAACATTTCGATGCGGTCCCTTGCAAATACCTAAATGAAGTGAAATGTTTACATGGAGTGAGTCAGACGCGCATGCTTGGTGGCCAGACAGACAGATATACAGAGGAAGGGATATGGGGTAGGGTGGCTCTGGCTCGGCTGCATGGAGGGATTCAACAAAGCAGTCCAGAGGGTGGAATGTTTGTGATTCCTGGGATGGAGTCCAGGTATTTCCATCGCGGCTCGCTTGAAGGCATAGTTGACATGAATGAGGAGGAGGCAGCGAGGGTTCACAGGGATGCCGCGGGTCTGTGGAGCTGAGGCGACTGTCAGTGCGATTCCTCATATATACCTACCTGCCCACGCGTGACACACATGCACACACACACACACACACACACACACACACACACACACATGCAGACAACGACTCTCTCTTCGCTGTTATTTTGCAACATTTCAAAATTATGCTTGCAGTAATATCTTGGGTGTGTTTTGAAAAGACTTTTACTGAAAAAAATATATTTGGCGAAACCAGCTGACCAGAGAGAGAGAGAGAGAGAGAGAGAGAGAGAGAGAGAGAGAGAGAGAGAGAGAGAGAGAGAGAGAGAGAGAGAGAGAGAGAGAGAGAGAGAGAGAGATTCTGGGCAACGCCCAGGCAGTGACATGAGTCGTGGCTGCGTCTTTTTTACTTCCAAGTCTTTTTGGAGCTCGGTGGATATATTTGCATTGGTGTCTTGTTAAACATATGGTGTCAAGAATGTTTCACGCTCCTTCATTGTCGGGATTAGATCAGTTGACGTTGAAACATTAAATCTCGTTTTCTTTCGTATAATCGTCATTGTGTAGAAAACGTGTTGCGAGATAAAAATGGTATACTACTGTTTTTCGTTATTTTATCCGGCTCCAGTCTGATGCTGTTGTTGTTGTTGTTGTTTGAAGAATTTCGTCAGTTATCGACGCAGCTGAGATGGATCTCCACTGTAACCAGACAGCTCTCTCTCAGACTACCCCTAGAGAGCTGTCTGCTAGTGCTTATAGTGTTGGCCGATGCCAGCACCCCGGGAGGCGGGTTACAAACCCCCGGCTAACACCCGGTACCCATTCACTGCTGGGTGGACAGGGGCTCGGGTTTTAAGGAAACAGCCTAGCTGTTTCCGCTCCGCCCGGGGATCGAACCCGGGACTTCTCGGTTGTGAACCGAGCGTGCTACCCCTACACTACGGAGTACCCAATGTATGGTTTTTTTATGACATTGACCTTCATTGACCTTCATTGATAAGGCTATAGTGCCAAGTGCCAGTGATAAGGCTCAAGTGCCCCTCGACTCCGACAGTGATTAGTATGCAATATCGAGGAAGAAGTAGCGCTTTTGTAATTAAATATTTACTGGATGAAAGGAAATCTTTGCCAGTTTATCAAGCTTTTCATTTCAAAATATCTTCACAATGTGGATTTATTTAGAACAATTAGAGGCCATCACATCAACAGCCACGATCGCACACCTTGCATCTCCATAACATGATGGTAATGCATCCAATAGGGTAATGCTTTGATATAGATTTTTTCTGTTTTTAGGAAGAATCTTAATCCCATAAAGGTTTCATAGTCTGATTCAGTTAATTCTGATTCTAGTTGAATGATTCTGAATCTGATAGTTGATTCTGATTCATTAATATAAGTGAAAAGAATCGCTGAAGAGTTCATTGGAAAGATAACGAGGAACACCACGTCAAGTCACGCCTGGCCAGTCAGAGATTCTTGGTCGTCTTTATTCTTGGGCACTGCATCCTCTCTCTCTCTCTCTCTCTCTCTCTCTCTCTCTCTCTCTCTCTCTCTCTCTCTCTCTCTCTCTCTCTCTCTCTTGTGTAAGTACCAAGATCCTTTCAATATACTAGTACTATAGTTACCTTCTGCTGGTCCATTTGCCGCCGACCATTCAGTAAGAGTGAATGGACACACGGGTTGGCTGACTGTCAATTGCTGATCTGGACACGAATTTATAGATTCACCCACGTAAGGCTGGACTCGTACTCGTTAATGGCAGCCACTCCATCACGGGGATTGCCGAAAGAGAATAATTATTGGAGGGGTATTATGGACAGGCTCACTTAAGCAAACTCGTTAGGTAAGAGACAAATTGCTTCCTAGGGCATAAACCTAACCTATACCTATCCATCAACTTCAGGGTTTGAAAGAAAGGTTTCTGAGACCAGACTCATGAAGCGTCGCGACAAAAGAAAAATTCTGGTTCGGAAAAAAAATACTAAGGTTCGAATCTAAGTGTTCGTCCCAAAGTTGAATCCTAAATGGGTCGAAATAGTAAGATAAGATACTAAGATACTTTGATCCTATCTAGACACTTTGCAAGTACCAACTACAAGGTTATTGACTATACAACGCGCCACCACGCCAGGACGAACTTGGTGGACTCGAACCGCGTGGAAATAGTAGACTCACCCGTTGTCTTTATCTTCTTCCAATAACTATTTTCTTTCTTATATATTTCTTATCTGTCTTATCTTTTATGTATTTCTTCTCTTTCCTATTCACTCATTTATTTCCTTTTCATCATCATCATCATCATCATCATCATATTTCATGGCTTTACCGAACTGTTACATTTATGCAGCTATTAACATAAGTAAAAATAGTATTGTTATTTGCTGATGAGAATGAGTAGTAAACATATCGCAAGAATATATACAATCAATCCTATATCTATGACGTTAGTTTGGTTTGTCGTCAAAAAAATTACCATTTATTGTGTTTATTTGATAAGACTAGATCAGTGAAGTAGATAGTCGGGCTAGTAAATCGATGAGAGTTAATGAGTTTTACGATAATGGACCACTTCTTTATATAAAATCCCAAAGATTATATTGAATGGAACAGTATTTGCTCCAATCCTCTTGGTTAATCGGCTCGTGAGAGATTAGCACAATCCCACAAAACATACCGAGTTAACACACAACAAGAATATACAACTAGGAGGTGAGTGTGCCTCGCGAATATATAATAATATATATTATTCTGCCCGAAGGTCAGAAAACAACATAATATATAGTACGAGGAATGACTTAGACTAAAGCACAATAATTGATACATAGCTATATCCTCTTGTTAACGGCTCGTAAGATTAACAATAAAATTTTTAGATACACACCGAATATACAAAACGCGGCGTTTTTCACGCCACCGTATAATAATATACATAATAAATTTTTCTGCCCGAGGAGACACATTTAGACAGGGAATGAAAATCAAAGAATAATGAAACCATCATTTCTAATATAGTAATGATAATGATTATATTTTATATGTTGAAAGCACGTTCAAACCATGGAAACCTATCAACGATGTTTGCTCTGCTCCGTTATGAGCCATTCACCCCCATCACCTGCAACATTATAATGAGTAATGGGTTATGATTATATTTGAGCATTAAATCATGAAACCGTAGTCATAAAGTAATAGTTATGACGGTAATGATGACAGTAACTCAATGATGAAATGAATGATAATGAAGGTGACATAAACATCAATAATAAAACCGACATTACTCTTTATTTCACCACTGATTGGAAGGAAGGTATCGCGTGACAGTCATTACGGTTACTAGTCTTACAGGAAGGGACATGATACTGCTACAGCGCGGTACACATAATCATAGGTCACCATAAACCACCTTTGACCTCTGCACGTGCTAGATTTGATCAAGAAATAGATACAATTTACTGGAAGATGGAAATGACTATACGGTGGTGGTGGTGGTGGTGGTACAGTGTACTTGTACTTGTGGTGGTGGTGATGGCTTCAAGAGTATTGGTGTGGTGGCGGTGGTGGTGGCTTCGTGAGTAGAGGTTGTGGCGGTGGTGGTAGTGGTGGCTTCAAGAGTATATAAGTGTGGTGGTGGTGGTGGTGGCTTCGAGAGTAGAGGTTGTGGTGGTGCTGGTGGTGCTGGTGGTAGTGGTGGTGGCGGATTCAAGAGTACATAGTGGTGGTAGTATAGTGGTGATCCTATTATGTGTCCTAAGAGTACTTGCCTAAAAGCACTCTTGCTCAAAAAAAAAAAAAAAAACTATGAAAATCTACCCTGACAGTTTTTTAATTGGGTGGTCCGGGGTCTCGTGGTCCTCACTCGCTGTAGATTGCATTGCCGCTCTACGTATTCTAATGTTTTCCTTAAATAACAAAAAAACTGTGATAGTTACGTAATACATATCGAAATTAATAAATATAGAGTAGATCAAGGCCTTTCATGTGAGCTATGGTAAAAGGAAATCGGGTGGTAATAAACTGAGATAATTACTTTTTTGTGTAGCTTTACGTACTCTAATGACACCGAGCAACACAACGCCATTACCGCCTCACCTCGCATTTGGGCCACAACGAAAAGTGTGAAGGGGACAAAAATAAAAGAAGAATTTTTCATCGTGTGTGTGGGTGTGTGTGTCTGTGGGTGTGTGTGTGTGTGTGTGTGTGTGTGTGTGTGTGTGTGTGTGTGTATGTGTGTGTGTGTTCGCAACGAAAAGTGTGAAGAGGGAAGAGAAAAGAGGAATTTTTCAACGTGTGTGTGTGTGTGTTATGTGTTTGTGTATGTGTGTGTGAGCGCTATAATGACTTCATGAATATAATTACGGCACAGTCAATATAGACATGAGTATTTAAAGAGCAGCGGTAGAAGTAGTAGTAGTAGTAGTAGTAGTAGTAGTAGTAGTAGTAGTAGTAGTAGTAGTAGTAGTAGTAGTAGTAGTAGTAGTAGTAGTAGTCAGTAGTAGTAGTAGTAGTAGTAGTAGTAGTAGCAGTAGTAAATGTAATAGCAGTAGCAGTAGCATCAACAACAAAAGTACCGTTAATAATTATCACGCTCACTCATAGTACTTACTCTTATTACCATCACCATGCCTATATCACTTCCACAAATGACTTATTATCACTAACTACAATTACTACTGCCCTTATTTTAGTACCTGAAAGTTGACACCTCGATAAGGTTAGTACGCCTGTCACATTACATAATATATCGTACAGTTGTTCCGCTAAATGGCACGGCGAAACGAGACCAGAAGAGTCAATCTTCTGCTGTGGCGGTTGTCTCTTCCCTCCTCCTAATCGTTTTAACCCCTTCACGCCCAGATTTTTCCTTCGATATAAAAAAAAATCGTATGTTGTTTGCCATAAAAGTACGAAAACTAACAGAATATACCAAATTAGTTAGTCGACAAGGATACTAAACAGGTCATAGCTATAAAATATTACTTATAGTCACTAAAAATCGTTTAATGGTAGCCAAATCACAATGGAAATTACGTTCTGAGTCTCAAAGGGTTAAGTCTGAACCAAATTATTTATCGTTAAGAACAGATAGTTGGTGCAGCTGACACAAAATAGCCTCCAGATGTGAAAAACGACATATTGAAAAGTCATTAAGGCGTCAGAAAAAAAAAACCATTCATTAGTCATTTTCAAGCGTATATGTAGAAAAAAATGAAGGAATGTCACGTGAATAATGTTTTGCCTCCATTCACTTTTAAATTACTCGTACATAAAATGTGACAAATGTTAGAATAGTCAGATACAATAATTACAGTAAACGTTGTGATTTATGCGTGACCTCTGTAAACAAAACACAACACAGCGTACAATTGTTTCGAGCTTTGATCAGAATGACATTGCTCTCTGATATTTTCTCTTCCTCTTTCAATTCTGTTCATAAAGAGACTCACTTGTTGGGGCATGATGGGGCTACGAACTCAGGACTCCTTGGTTGTTTACTTCTTTACGGTCGAAGTTACACGAGGCTGAGTAAACACGTTAGAGAGAGAGAGAGAGAGAGAGAGAGAGAGAGAGAGAGAGAGAGAGAGAGAGAGAGAGAGAGAGAGAGAGAGAGAGAGAGAGAGAGAGAGGGGGGGGTGGTAGAGTTAGAAAGAGAAAGAGTGTGAGTTAGATATATATAGAGAGAGAGTGAGGGTTAGAAAGAGAGAGTGTTAGAGTTATAAGAATGTTAGAGTTAGAGAGAGAGAGAGAGAGAGAGAGAGAGAGAGAGAGAGAGAGAGAGAGAGAGAGAGAGAGAGAGAGAGAGAGAAATCATGTATCATGCTACGAGGCAAGGGAATGTAATAAAGCTCTATATAGGAAATAGCCGCATATTTCCCCCGGCGGCCCATCGCGCGGGTCACAGCCAACACGACCTGTTATCGGCCACACATTCGTCACGCTGGACTGCCGCAGGAATGGTGATGTTTTAACCTTGTGTGACCTCTGTGTGACCTCTGTGACCCTGCTCTGTCTCCTTCCCTCGGTATCCAAGTATAGACTCTTTGAAGTTGACGACGTGATGGCTCTAAGACCTCTCCCAGTTTTTCTCTAAGTTTTTAGCAGTCATTTTGTTGTTGTTGTTGTTGTTGTTGTTGTTTAGAGTCTGTCTCTCCTTCAGTCTTTCCTATCAAATACCGTGGTAGTTTGAATACTGTAATGCAAAAACGTATTCAGGTTACTTTATTTTCTTTGAACTTTATGGCCATCGTTTTTGCTTTTGCTGTGCAAAACTGGGAAACTGTGGGTCAGGCGCGCCCTCGGGGCCGTGTAGGTACTTGTATACTTCTATCTTTACCGCTACTAATGTTGCTGCTACTACGTTTACAACTAGAATCAGTACATCTATGCTTACTATTCATTGCTACTACTTCTACTATAACTACTGTTGTAATTAAGATAATGTTGGCTGGCAGCTTGGCGTCGTACCTCGCCCTCATGTCGGGATCGGAGAGAGTCGCGTAGGCTCCCTGCAGCAGTTGGAACCTGGCCGTGGCCGCCGCGACGTCCTGCGGGTTCTTGTCCGGGCGTGGCCTCCGACGCCACTCAGGAGGCGATCAAGAAGGAGTACCGCCGCCTCTCCCGGGCCTGGCACCCGGACAAGAACCCGCAGGACGTCGCGGCGGCCACGGCCAGGTTCCAAGTGCTGCAGGGAGGCTACGCGACTCTCTCCGACCCCGACATGAGGACGAGGTACGACGCCACGCTGCCAGCCCAACACCAGCACCGGCAGCAGCAGCCCCGGCAGCCGCGGCAGGAGCCCACCTCCACCAAGGGCAATGCCTCCTCATCCACCAAGGGCAACGCCTCCTCCACCAAGGGCAACGCCTCCTTTACCAAGGGCAACGCCTCCTTTACCAAGGGCAACGCCTTTTCCACCACCAAGGGCAAAGCCAAAAAGTCTTCATCAGACTTTTGCCCCTTCCCGTACAGGGACACCGGCTCGGAGGACGTGTCCGACAAAGAGAGGAATGCCCGCAAAAGGAGGCGAGAGAGACGCAAGCAGAAGGATCACTGATCGACCGCTGAGCCTCGGGCTGTGGCAAGCCGAGGGGAGGCACCGCGCGGGAATCCTGATCGTCTCACCAAAAAAAAAAAAAAAAAAAAAAAAAAAAAAATGATAAATACAAAAGAAGGAAAAATAAGGAAAACATAATATTATAAAATGTCAGGGTTGCTTCACCACCCTAGATTTTGTTGTTGTTGTTGTAGATTGTCACCGTTTATAGGTGACATGGGCCCTTACGCCTGATGGCGGCCCATAGGTGAGAATCGAGGGACAATGGGAGGGGACGCAGCACTTATGGGCTGCGCGGCGGGGAAGGAGGTGGGAAGAGGAACCGTGGGGGCCCGGGGGGGCATGCATGGCCCGCTGCCACGGGGGTTGGCGTGTTATCCCACCATCAGGTCCTTGCGCGGCGACTGCTGGCTTCCTCTTGACCACCCTAGACAAAGTATGTCGTATTTGTTACTTTACTTATGACTCCCATGTTTGTTTTCCAATGTCACAAGGTGTCGCTTCTTTACCAGCCATGTATGACTGGGGGATGTGATGGTGAGGGGCGGCCTTCTGCTGTATTGTCCCTCCCTTTTACTCATGTCAGTAATTTACTTTTTTTAATGGAGAAAATCGGTTGTCGTTTGTTTACCCTTCTTGATCCTCTTGTTGTCCTATCTTCATATTATTATTATTATTGAACCTCAAATATCCACTACTGTATAGTATTTGCTGCTACCATAACTGCTACTACTACTTGTACTACTAATATTAGTACATTCTCTCTCTCTCTCTCTCTCTCTCTCTCTCTCTCTCTCTCTCTCTCTCTCTCTCTCTCTCTCTCTCCTCTCTCTCTCTCTCTCTCTCTCTCTCTCTCTCTCTCTCTCTCTCTCTTCTCTCTCTCTCTCGCTCTCTCTCTCTCTCTCTCTCTCTCTCTCTCTCTCTCTCTCTCTCTCTCTCTCTCTCTCTCTCTCTCTCTCCTCTCTCTCTCTCTCTCTCTCTCTCTCTCCTCTCTCTCCTCTCTCTCCTCTCTCTCTCTCTCTCTCTCTCTCTCTCTCTCTCTCTCTCTCGTCATTTTCTAATTTGTGTTGGAAGTGTACGGTTCTGAGAGCACGAGCTCGAGCCTGAACTACAACTCGAGTCACTAATCCGGAGCAGGTAGTGTACTGGAATCAATTTAGGTCGGATTACCTTAATTACCCTAACTTAATTTGGTTTTGGTCTTGTCTTGCCGATTGCTTCATCACTTGAGACTTCGTTATGTTGTATCACCAGCTTGAATATTGTACCCTTGAAGGACCATTATATTTCATGATACGGTTGGACTCACTCGCTGCTAAATGTTCAAATGATGTTGAGTCTGTCCCTCACTAACAAAATAGCTTATAAAGAAAGGACCATGAGGAAAGTTAATTAATTTTGTACACTGCATATCGTATAATTCAGGAAATAGTGTGATACGAGCATGCAGTTGTAAAGAATGCCATGCAGATTAATGCAAGCACAGCGTGTATACATGACAAAAGTAATATACTGTAAATGTCTATATATTATTGCCTGATTGTGTTTATTTGGAAAATTTTATTGCAGTTCATTTTATTCCATCCCATGTGGAGTTGTATTATGAAGGCGACGCTGCGCTGGTGTTAGATTCGATGATACATCAGAAAAAATGTGGGAAGAAAACGTTTGGTCGTGGATTTTTCAAAAAATACGCTTTTTGTTTTCTCTCCTTTTACTTTTTTATTTAAACAGGTATCATCATCTGTTGCACATTCTCTCTCTCTCTCTCTCTCTCTCTCTCTCTCTCTCTCTCTCTCTCTCTCTCTCTCTCTCTCTCTCTCTCTCTCTCTCTCTCTCTCTCTCTCTCGCTCTCGCTCTCGCTCGCGCTCGCTCTCTCGCTCTCTCTCTCTCTCATGTTAAATATCTCTGTAAATAAATAAATATATCTCTGTCAAAAAACATCGTTGCTGCGAAAACAAGTCTTATGGCCAAAATGTGATTCAGTATTTGTAAAATGAAAAATTCTTATCGGTTTTGCTTCCAAGAACGGAGTCCAGCATTCCCCCTCCAGATCTTTTTACCAGTGTAGTGCTGTGCTTTTTTATTCCTTCTCTTGCTCTTTCGAAAGCATTGAACCCCTCCCCTCGAGAAATCATATCTGGCTTTAAAAGAAACAATGTAAAGCATTTCGCAGCAATACAAAAGTGTCGGTATTGTTATTTTTACTCAACGGGGACGGGACGAGTTCGTTGCCTGTCTCTGTTAAAACTTACAATCAAATCAGAGGAAAGTAAAACACCAAGGATTATGAAATATTTATGAAGCTCAAATCTACAATCACAGCTTCCTTACGGCGCCTCAGGGACCACCGGAAGGACCAAGGTCACTTTTAGAGTTCTATAAGCGACCTTGGGAAAGACGACAAGCACAGGCAGCCGCGGGGGTGGAGCGCCGTGGCCTGTGGGTGATATTGGGTGCGAGAGGCGCTACGCTGAACACTGGCTTAGCTTATCATGGAATGAATGATTAAAGTGAACTCGATGAGGATAAGCACTGCATTGGTGTCCAGCATCCGAGCGAAAAAGCGAATCCCCTCCTGGATGAAGTGTTCGTCTGTAGTGGACTGTTACGGTACACAGCCATAGAACTTCAGCAGCGGCGGCGCCCTTGAGACTCAAGTGACTCTGGTCGATGTGTCACCTGCGAGTTTTGCGCCACAGTCAACGTTGTACCTCCAGTCACACACCTGCACGCGCTGGTTGAAGAGCGTGCCTTGCGGACACAGGAAGGTCGCCCTCCTGTTGTCCCAGCATACGTGGAACACCTGAGAGAGGGACGCTGGTGTTATGCTGAATATATGTACGCGACAGGCAACACGTACATGGGAAGTAACACACGTGGAAGGAAGACTACATGCACATACAAGGGATACATTTATAATGCGGACTTGTCTACACATGGGAGGTAGATTTATTATGCGTGAGAGACGCGCCTGAAAATGGGAGGAACACATTATCTTTAGGGCAAAAACTCTTTTATCTTCCAGAAAGATCCTTATGTCATTAAGGGAATACGATCATTACATTAGCTTTGAGGGTTTTAATGAAATGACTCTATTTACTTTATTATGTGATTCCTTTTTAGTTATTCATTTTCGTTCACCTCGTTTTTTATTCAGTAATTAATCGGATTATTTCTCTGACCTGTGTGATCGAACATGATCTACGCCTTACACTGCATCCAATAGACATTCAGTCACTGCCTCACTCCCTCCAATACTCCCTTACCTGACATCCAGCTTCCGTGTCAGCAAAGTAGCCTCCCTCGGGCGTGTCAGGACAGACGAAGGCGGTGCGAGGGATTGAGCTGAGCGTCGGGAAGTCTGGCTTGGGTACAGTAGCGTCGTCGTGTGTGCGGCCGTCAGGGGGTCGAGTCCTGCCCTCGGGTTTGGGCGTCAGCGTCGTCCTCAAGGCAGGCAGAGCAAGGTCCTGTCTGTCAGCTACCCCTCTATTGCCTTTGCCTAGTTTGCCCCTTACTTGTAGTTTATCTAGTCTACTAAGCATACCTATACTACTTACTCCTTTACTCCCGCCCTTTATTCTCCCCAGCAATGCTTTTCTGTCTTGTATTATGTCTCCAAGTATTTTTTTCCTTGCCTTACCTGTCCTACTCCTTTCTCCACCTGCACCCTTACCGCCTCTTCCTCCTCCTCCTCCTCCTCTTGTGTCATCTTCATCTTCCCTTAATCTGCCCCCTACTTTACTTTTCACTTTTCTTCCCATTTCTACGGTTTTTCCTCGTTTCCAGCCTCGGGGACTTTGGAGTACCTGGAGCGAAGTGCTGGAAAAGGTCTTTGGATTAGTTCCCGGAGTTGTGGGTCTTAGCTGTGTGGGTGACGTGAGGGGGGAGGATGACGCTGCCGTGTTTCTAAAGGAAGGAAGAGAAGATTTTGAGGGGCGAGCTCTCATTTGGGCCAAGACACGAGAGGCAAAGCCATTGGGTAGGGCGTTGGAAGGACGTGATGTTTTGGAGAAGAAATTATTTGTAGATGAAAGAAGCCGAGAAGATCGTGAAGGTGAAAAGGACTTTGAAGGGCGCGTGGCCAGAGTGGTGGTTCTGTGAGAGCCTTGAGTGTGAAAGGGACTCGAGGTGGTTGAAGCAGATGAAGCAAGAGTTTTAGACGGGCGCGCTGCGGGGCGTCTGGTTTGATGACTGTCTAGATTGGTCCCAGAGGCTGCTTTGGAAGACGAGTCAGATTGGTTAACTCTTGGAAACGAGGTCCTCTGTCGCGGTCGGGAAGCTCGTAAAGAACCGAATTTCGTTAGCGATGTTGAAGGTGGCATGAGTACCTTCACCGATTTAGCAGCTGATGATGTAGTTGTGAATTTTGCATATTTTAAGGCGTGTTTCGACTGTATGTTTGTAGGAGACTGTGCAGCTGATTGAATGGAAGAAGGGGAAGTCTTGGAAGATGGCGCGCGTGACCTGAGGGACGAGTAGGAAGGCCGCGAGGGGAATGTAAGTGATTTAGAAGAAAGGGAAGACGTAGAGGGGAGAGTAAATGATTTGAGATTCGAAGAATGTTTTTTAATGAAGGGAAATGAAGATGCAGTGGAATTGGATTTTATTTGATAAGGATGTTTGGCGGGTAACTGAGATGTCGAGACTGAGGATGTTGTTGGTTTTGTTGATTGCGATGTAGGGAGCGGCGGTAATAGAATCTGAGAAGGCTTTGTATTAAACGTAGCGTGTGTCTCCAGTAGAGGAAAGTTACTTGAAGTTGAGTTATTGCGAGTAATATGCGTGGAACCTGCTGGTTGAGGAAAGCTTGGGGTGTACCGAGTGAGAGGCAAGGGTGTGGTGGGTGAGGAAAGTGGTGGGGAAGATATGGTGGCGGTGGTGGTGGTGGTGACAGTCTGAGGTGCGGCAGTGTTTGTGGTGGTGAGTGAATGTGTCGTGATTGGTGTTGATGTTGAAGCTACTTTGATAGTGTTAGGAGCGGAGGAAGACGCTCCCAACGGTGATGAACGCAAGAAATTATAGATCTGAGGAAGCCAAGGGATTTCAGAACTAGAATATGAATCATTTTGAGTTTGTCCTGCCAGATTGGAGGAAGCTGAAGAGGAGTTGGAGTAAGAGAAGAGAGTTGGATTAGCTGATGGTCCACCGTCAGTCCCAAGTGAGTTAGAGAGTGGAATATCCAGTTTGTTGTCGCTTACTTCAGAAACATTTTTTATTCCTCCAAGTCCACTCTGCTTCCCGAGGACCTGCGAGGAACCTAAAGTTTTAGAGACAACAGAGTTTTGCGTTGGGTCCTCTGCAGTAGTTTTGTCAGTGGTCGGCGTCCCCAGCAGCGAGACATAAGGAGGAAAGTAAGTCTTGGTGCCTGCCGGAAGCCTGTCGAGGGCGGTGCTGGCGGGAGGCGCGTCTGGCACGTCCACCTGCACGAAGTAGGAGAGGTGGTCCAGCCCTTGGAAGCCCACCAGCTCTCGCAGCACCGCCGGCAACTCCAGGTACGAACTCTTGAACCGGATCTGTCTTGGTTGCTGAGGAGGAAAATATGAGCATAAGTGACAATCTTAACGGGAACTACCACGTGTAGCTCTCCCGGCCTCTTGTAGCTTCCTTATGTTCTTATGTTCTTATATTCTTATGTGACTCAGAAGACATCGATGATAACTGGATACTAATAAGGAATACTTGCATACCGTTATACCCATTTCCTAAAAGATTCAATAGCCACAGTAAGCTGATCCATTATTTGTGTATGAAACAAGCTAAATGCCGGTTGACACCAAGATGATACAAGTCTCTACGTTTTTCAAGAACACAATAATATTAACCGCCTTCAAAAGCCCTATTTCCTCCACACTAAGCTGTTTGTCATCAAGATACGTATGGATTTCAAGTGTTCATTCTTCTGCAGAGTTTTATGATTTTTTTATTTCCATGTATCAGTTATTGCACTGTACAATTTAGCAGCCTGACTTGCCTTCGCTGTAATTCGTCAGACACTCATTTAAAAATGTTTTTAAGGTTTCCATCAAGTAATAGTTGAGCAGAGAATTGCTTAGCTATGAGTATTCAGAGTGGCGTTTGCAATGGCGTGCTCGTATCGTCATAAGGAAAGTGAAACACGGAGCTTTATGTTTGTTGTTGTTTCTGCTGAAGAGCGAAGGGTGACTAAGGAGGTTGTGTCGCCTCACCCTGGTGAAGGCGTCCAGGAGGCGCAGGGACATGGCGTGGCGGCGAGGGTCAGCCTGAACAGCCGTCCGGACAGGTGGTGGCGCGCCGTGCAGGGGATCTGTTGAGGGGAGAGGAGTCAGAGGGAGGGCAGAGGTCAGTCAGCTGTTATCAATCCAAGAGGAGGAGCAAGCTAAAAAAAAAAAAAAACTAGGAGTTAGTTAAAGAAAAAAAAACTAGAGGAGTAAGCTAAAAAAAAAAAAAACTAGAATAAGCTAAATAAAATAAAAAACTAGAGGAGTAAGCTAAAAAAAAAAAAAAAACTAGAGGAGTAAGCTAAATAAAATAAAAAAATAGAGGAGTAAGCTAAAAAAAAAAAAAACCTGGAGGAGGAGCAAGCTAAAAAATAAGAAGAAGAAAGGAAGATAATAGCCTAGGCGCTATAGGCTCAAAACGTAAAAAAAAAAAAAAAAAAGTATGGAGGGCTGCGTGGCCTGCCTCCCCCCAACACCTTCATGCACGCGCCAGTCCCACTTCATAGAAAGCTGAATCCGTGCCAGATACGAAGATGGCCGGGGATTCGTCGTATCTTCTTCTATATTAATAAAAGCGAAAGTGTGTCTGTCTGTGTGTGTGTGTGTGTGGTATAGGTTCCGCCCCCCGTGGCGCAAACACCTCATATGGCACATTTTTGGAATCATGTTGACCAGGGGAAGGTCATAAGCCCACTTATGAGATGATCCGATCACTTTTTTTTTTTCTTTTTTTTTAGCAGCCTATTAGCGAGAATTGTGAAAACAAAAGTAGGTTGCGAGAATTGAGGAAGCCTTGATGTAGGGTGATGGGTAATGGGTGAGTGAATGGGTGGGGTGATGGGTATGGTGTGGGGTGATGGGTGAGTGAATGGGTGGGGGGTGATGGGTTGGGGTGAGGGGATGTGAGGGAATAGGTGGGGGGTGATGGGTAATCTATAATATATAAGCAAAAGTGTGTCCCTGTCTGTCGTCTTCTGTGTGTGTCAGTATTGTTGGGTTTGTTGTGTGTGGTGGTGTGGTGTGTGTGTGTGTGTGTGTTGTGTGTGTGTTGTGTGTGTGGTTTCTGTTATGATTCCGCCCCCGTGTTCGCAATCATTCATATGGCACATTTTGGAACCTGTATTGACGAGGAAGTTTTAAATGTCCAAGTTTCATCGAATGATCCGATCAACATTTTTTTTTTTTTTATTCAGCAGCTATCTCAAGGTATTGTGAAAAATCGTTAAGGAGGAAATAGGGAACCTTGATGTTAGGTGATGGGTAAGGGTGAGTAAGGGGTTGGGTGTGCCGGTCAGGTGAGGTCGGGAGGGTGGGGGCTGAGGGTGAGTGAAATGCGTCGGGGGTGGTGGGCGGGTGAGGGATGATGGGGGATGAGGGAGTAGGGGTGGGGCAGGTGATGTGAAATGGCGAATCAATGGGGGGGAGCTGATAGTAAAAATGGGGAGTGAGTAGGGAAGGGAGGGTAATGGAAAAAAAAGATGAATGGTAGGGGGTAATAAACAATTTCTACAACCGTGATAGGAAAGTATAAGGGCTATAATGGAGAGTCTGAAATTAGTGGCCGAAAAGGCCAACGCAAAAAAAAAACACATGGTGGGGCACTAAAAAAGCAAAGGCAAAGGAAAAGCCAGCGCTAACCAAACTAAAAAAGCACACAGCAGGAGCTGCGGCCAACAGTCCCCCCGGAGGCGGCTTTGCGGGTCTCAGTTACTGTGTCAATGAAATGCGGATGTTTGAATAAAATGAAAGTTTCAAGGGTTAAAAGAGCATTATCCTATGTCCTACTAAAAAAAATTGAGTACGTGTGAAATATCATGCACATACCAAGTTTTCAATAGGATTTTCAACGATTCAAGTATATTAAGTTCAAGACGAAGTGATATGCTGCCTCTTTTTTTATCAAGAATTTGTACCATGAAAATAGTACGAAGTGATATTTTGCCTCATTTTTATCATGAATGTGTACCATGAAAATCGTACTAAGACTTGTTGCACATCATAGTATGCACGCAAGGATGTAGGGGACAGCAGGGCGCATGTTCCCGTTTTCTGGAAGAGTATGTGGCGTTTACTCTTGAACACGTCAGGTTAGGTTACGTTAGGTTACGGATAGGGTAGGTTGTGACATCCAGCCCCGGTCTCCCCTACTGTACTTATTGAATAGGACTGAAAAAAAGATGCAGTTATGATTAGAAGAACTACGGCAATTAGATGGAAGAAGCAAATAAAGGTTTTTTCATCACTTGAAGTAATGAAGATAGTGAAATAAGTAAGTAAACAATAGTATGCGTCTTATCCTTCAAGTATCGGTGTATCTAATCCAAACAAATTATCATTTTGTATCCTATCATTTGTGAAATTTTATATTGAAGACAATAGTTTGTTCTTTATTTATTTTAATCTGTCACTTTACTTCGGGTGACCGTGATCGACTTAGATTAATGGAATACAACAGTGAAGAATAGCCTCAATTTTTCCCCATATTTTTTTACCTGTCCACTGATGATGAAAATTACAATACTGATAGTAATAAAGTTAAAAATGATAGCAATAGTCAAAGTAGTAATGATGCTAGGAAGACTTTTAAATATCGACACACACACACACACACACACACACACACACACCACCACGCACGCACCCCACACACACACACACACACACACACACACACAAAAACACACACACCACACACACTCACACTCACACTCACACTCACACTCACACTCACACTCACACATACACATACACATACACACACACACACACACACACACACACACACACAAAAGGGAAAGTCAAGACCCACGGAAAGAAAATCATCAGATCAAGAGGAAATTGGCTGCCTTATGAAACGCTTTACTCGACCCTTTACACAGCCTCCCTCACCCACCTGTTACAGTTACAGTTACTGTCACACTCCCCTCACAACCCTCACACTCCCCTCACACCCCTCACACCCTCACACCCCTCACAACCCTCACACCCCCTCACACCCAACCCCTCACACCCCTCACACTCCCCTCACACCCCTCACACACCCCTCACACCCCTCACACCCCTCACACCCCACACCCCTCACACTCCCCTCACACTCCCCCACACCCCTCACACCCCTCACACTCCCCTCCCCACCTCCCCTCACACCCTCACACTCCCCTCACACCCCTCACACCCCCTCACACCCCTCACACTCCCCTCACCTCACACTCCCCTCACACTCCCCTCCACACCCCTCACAACCCCCACACTCCCCTCACACCCTCACCCCCCTCACACTCCCCTCACACTCCCATCACACCCCTCACACTCCCCTCACACTCCCCTCACACTCCCCTCACACCAACCCCCTCACACTCCCCTCAAAACCCCTCACACACCCTCACACTCCCCTCACACTCCCCTCACAATCCCCTCACACTCCCTCACACCCCCCCCACACCCCCTCACATCCCTCACACCCCTCACATTCCCCTCACACTCCCCTCACACCCCTCACACCCCCCCTCACACCTCCCCTCACACTCCCCTCCCCCACACCCCTCACACCCCTCACACTCCCCTCACACCCCCACACACCCCTCACACCCCTCACACTCCCCTTTACACCCCTCACACTCCCCTCACACCCCTCAACATCCCCCCCCACACTCCCCTCACACCCCTCACACCCCTCACATTCCCCTCACACCCCTCACTCCCCCACACCCCTCACACCCCTCACACCCCTCACACCCCTCACACTCCCTCACCCCCTCACACCCCCTCACACCCCCTCACACCCTCACACCCTCATACCCTCACCTCCCATCACACCCTCACACTCCTCTCAAAACCCCTCACACACCCCTCACCCCCTCACACCCCTCACACTCCCCTCACACCCCCTCACACCCCTCACACCCCTCACACTCCCTCACACCCCTCACACTCCCTCACTACACCCTCACACTCACCCTCACACCCCCCACACTCCCCTCACACCCACTCACACACCCTCACACCCCATCACACTCCCCTCACACCCTCACACACCCCTTCACACTCCCTCACACCCCTCACACTACCCCTCACACCCCTCACACTCCCTCCACACCCCTCACACTCCCCTCACACCCTCACACTCCCTCACACTCCCCTCACACCCCTCACACTCCCCTACACCCCTCACACTCCCCTCACACCCCTCACACTCCCCTCACACCCCTCACACCCCTCACACTCCCCTCACACCCCTCACCCTCCCCTCACACCCCTCACACCTCCCCTCACACCCCCTCACACTCCCCTCACACCCTCACACCCCCTCACACCCCTCACACTCCCCTCACTCCCCCTCACACTCCCCTCACACCCCTCACACTCCCCTCACACCCCTCACACTCCCTCACTCCCCTCACAACCCCTCACACTCCCCTCACACCCCTCACACCCCTCACACCCTACACACTCCCCTCACACCCCTCACACTCCCTCACACCCCTCACACTCCCCTCACTCTCCCCTCACAAATCCCTGTTGACATAATTACCTTAACAGCTGCTTTCTTTAGTTATGGTGAATAGACACGACTATATCTTTATTCCTCTTCTCCTGCGCTTCCTTCCCCTCTGTGTTATTGTTCATTATCTTTGCTCGCCTCCTCCTACCCATCATTCATCATTATCATCATTATCATCATTATCATCATCAAGGAAGAGAAGGATCGTTGGAAGCTCCTATGATCATTTTTCAGGACTAACTTGAAGGTGACTTTTAATGAGATCATTATGAGAGGTAAAAAAAAAAAAAATTAAGACAGCAGTATGAAAATGTAGAGTGGGAAAATCTAGCAGGTGAACACAGTGGCTACAAAAACTCCCTACAATGAACAAGAGATTGGTAAAAACTAACGCAGTATTAGTAGTAGTAATTTTTTTCTTTTTTTCTTTTTTTTAAATAGCCTAAGAATTGTAAGTTAGGGGTCTCGCAGAAGGAGGAGGAAGGCCAGGAGGGGATCACGGGAGCTACTTCGTCATTAATTATGCCACAGGAAATGATGATATTGATAAATTACGTTTGAAAGAGTAGAGTGAATGTGGACAAAGAGCATCATGTTAAGAATAAAGTAGCAAATTATATATCTATCTGCCTATCTATCAATATACGTACTTGTTTATCTATCTGTATCTGTCCTATCTATATATGTGCTTGTTTATCTATATGTATCTGTCCTATCTATATATGTAGGCAGTAAGACAAAAAAAAAGTTAATTGATTGACTAACTATTATTCTTCAAACTATAAAAAAAATACCTTCACTTGACAGGACGTTATGGCATAAAAAAAATACCTTCACTTGACAGGACGTTATGGCATCTTATAGGCAAGTAAACCCTATTATATATCCACTCAAACCTCACTTATGACCTTCCTATTATCATACAAGTCTTCCCATTTAAAACCATGTTAGCTACGCGTCTAGAATATGCAGATGTAGGAGCTTTGATCTTAACCCCTAGAAACCCAGAACGTAATTTCCATTGTAATTGGCTACCATTTGACGATATTTAGTGCATATTAGCAATGTTTTTATAGATATGACCTGTTTAGTATCCTTGTCGACTAACTAATTTGGTATATTCAGTTACTTTTCGTAATGTTATGGTTCGACAACATACAATTTTTTACGGCAAAGGAAAGATCTGGGTGTGAAGGGGTTAAACTCTAAAAAAAAAAAACGTCACCGTATTGAGGGAATGTGAAGCTCCTTTTCCTCTACCCGGCGCCCTGTACCCCCCTCTCTGTCTCTGTCTCTGTCTATACCGACCCGCCTCACTTGGCCGTCACCTCCACTTCTTTACCGCGACCAGTTGGAGCGTGCGACTCACAGCCTAACTAAAACCCTCACTATAAACACGACCACTCACTCATACCACGACTATTCTCCGGGCTGTGATCCTCAGTGGTTTTTTTTTGTTGTTGTTTTTGTCATATTAAAGCTTCCCTTATTTTTTCACTTTACTTATTTTATAATTACTTAACTTATTTTAACCTTATTTTCTTATTTATTTATACATTTGTTTTACCTTTCTGCCTCCTTTTCCCTCCAACCAGTCCCTCAGAAATCTCCTCTTGCGTAATGAAGAAGAGAATTCGCGACGGAATATAATGGAAGAGTTTAGTAAAATATATGATAGACCAGATATTCAAGGTGCCACATAAGTGTTTATAAAAATAGACCTATGAGGCAACTGTATACAGGTAAATTTCACTTTCCTTTTACGGTTCTGAAATGGTTCGTTGCCAGCCGACGGCCTAGTTAAGAGGACCCGCGGGGGGGTGGGGGGGATTAAGGGGGAGGTCCAGGCCGAAAGCATTGGCTCAGAATAATGTTTACGAACCTCGACCTAAATATCAGAGTCGGTGGTGAAGTTTGTTTACATAGTGAGCAGGTGTGGCGCGGGGCAGAAGCATGCGTGTATCTACCGCTAAATGCTACTCTTCGGAACTTGCTAAATGAAAAGTTACTTGCTAAACAGAACTTGATAAACTAAATAACTACTAAATGCTGCTACTTGTTAATTCGGAATCCCCTCAGTTGGGTGTGGTTAATTGATGCTTGTGAGGGAAATTTTGCGTTGATTCCATCTGGAGCAGCCTCATACATGCCTAAACAAATATGTGCATGAGTAGCATAGTGATGTGAGGAAAGAAGTAGAGACAGAGAAAGAGAGAGAGAGAGAGAGAGAGAGAGAGAGAGAGAGAGAGAGAGAGAGAGAGAGAGAGAGAGAGAGAGAGAGAGAGAGAGAGAGAGAGAGAGAGAGAGAGAGAGAGAGAGAGAGAGAGACTATGAAGGTCATCAACTAAGAGCAAATACAATTGACTAAGGAAACAGCAACACTTGGAAGATAAATTCAAGCAGTCAAGACACACGTGTGCATTTTACTGAACAATAAAAAGCCTGCCACAAGCCTTACCCGCCTGAAGCAGAAGCAACAACAGCAGCCGCAGGAGGAGTAGAGCGGCCCCCGGGAGCATCGTCTTAGGGGCCATGTTGATGCAGTAAACAAGAGAAGAAGAGTAGGAGGAGGACGAAGGAAGATGTGTAAAGTAAAGAAATATTGTTCAGTGTCTTAAAGATAAAAGATAAGGAGGCTGGTGTTGGGTAGAAGGGGAGGCATGGCCCAGGTAATGAAGAGGGTGGTGAGGTGTGTAATGATGATGGTGGTGGTGGTGTTGTGTAGCTATTCAGGTAAAGAGGTGGTTTTGTGGTTAAGTGGCTGGAAGTTGTAGTTGAGACGGTGAATTATAGTTTTTGGGATGTTGCTGGTGGTGTAGGTGGTGTGGATAGAGACTGTGATGGTGTTGAGTGACTGGTAATGGTGGTGGAGAGAGGGAATAGAAGTGGTGGTTGTGGTTGCTGGTTGTAGTGGTGGTGGTTGATGGTTGTGGTGGTGGTGGTGGTTGCTGGTGGTGGTGGTCGAGCCGTCAGTTTCCGGTGCTTCTGAAACGCATTGCACATAATTATTTTATTTCCGCAGCACACACACCACACACACACACAACACACACACACACACACACACACACACACACACACACACACACACACACACACACACACACACACACACACACACTTTATTAGGTTACTATCATAAACTTTTTAGCTAGTAATCACTTTAGTAAATTAAACCAAACAGTAAAATCCATGGGTCGATTATAATCTCTCGAAAATTTTGGACTCATGTCAGTTCATTTTCAATTAAATTCACATGTTATGAACCAAAAAATAAAGGGATAATTTTGTTTGGTTTGTATTCATTGTGATTTGTTAACACTTGTCATGAGAGAGAGAGAGAGAGAGAGAGAGAGAGAGAGAGAGAGAGAGAGAGAGAGAGAGAGAGAGAGAGAGAGAGAGAGAGAGAGAGAGAGAGAGAGAGAGAGAGACTTACAGCTTCACCATAGCACTGTCGGTTGTACACATTAAGGTCAATCATCGTAACACTTATACTTGTGATCGTCTGCTTAAAAATTATAAATATGACCTTCCTTTTATGGCTACAGGATGTGTGCATCATCAAGACGACTTAAGTTACTCCTATAAACGTTACCACATCATGCTCTAACGGCGTGTCAAGGTTAGCGAGTGCCTATCCGTTAGCTTTCCTTCCAGATTCGATTACTGGATGATGGATGTGCGGGTACTAGCTGTTTTAACCACTTAACCTTATTTACGGATGACACTTAGGATTGAAGGGGGTAGTAACGTAATGTGAATCCCATAAGAATCGTATCACTGAGTTTCGTGAACTTCCTCAACCCAGAAATTGCGGCCGAGTCTCTGTCTTAGAGAGAGAAAAGAGAGAGAGAGAGAGAGAGAGAGAGAGAGAGAGAGAGAGAGAGAGAGAGAGAGAGAGAGAGAGAGAGAGAGAGAGAGAGAGAGAGAGAGAGAGAGAGAGAGAGAGAGAGAGAGAGAGAGAGAGAGAGAGAGAGAGAGATATTAACATAACTTATTTTTCTGCAAGGTGATCTCCCTTCCCATCATTGCTACATTACAGTGGTGGTCGGTGGTTCAGACATAGGTTTAGGAGGTCAGGTCAGCTAGATAGGGCGGCATTACAAGGAGGTCACGCTGCTCTTCTCATTAGCGGGGGTCAAACAAGACAGGTCAAACAAAACATGGCAGCCGATAGATAACAGTTAGTTAATAGTTGCATCACAAAGAGGTCTTATTAATGGAAGTTTTATAGCTGTGAATTTCGAGAAGTATAACTGAGACCTTTTATTTGTAGGATTAAAACAGTCGATATGACGTAATAATATGAAGGTAGAGGGTGGAATGAGAGGGTAACTTACTGATTCAAGTATATATGACGGACTAGACTGGATGACGTTGATGATCGCATGGTGTAGAAGATTACTAGCTGGTGTAACAAGATTCCCAGCCACCTGAGTAGGAAGATTAAATATTAGAACTCTATTTTGACCATTTTAACGTACCAACAGCGAGGTTATTGGCGATGCAAATGCCACCACGCCAGAGGGTACTGTATCGAGTTGGGTTCGAACGTAGGGACACGACACGCGAACCCAAGTCTTTACCACTGAGCCACCGTGACGTGAAAATCGGAAATATTAACTTGAATGACAACTTAAGTGTAAATTAAGTTATCGATGACTCGTGTCGCAGTGATCAGGAATTCAATGTGTATTTTCATGGTGCCTTGAACACTCTAGGCGTGACCGACCAAGACTAGAAGGATGCAGCCAAGGATGTCACCCTCCACGCACTGTACAGAAGACAACCACATCGCGCCTGGCAGGGTGTGAGGGCAAAATTTAACCCCTTCACGCCCAGATCTTTCCTTTGCTATAAAAAGATTGCATGTTGTCGAGCCATAAAAATAAGAAAAGTCACTTAAAAATACCAAATTAGTTAGTGGACAAGGATACTAAACAGGTCATATCTATAAAATATTGCTTATATTCACTAAAAATCGTCTAG
The DNA here is from genome assembly GCA_016584305.1 of Chionoecetes opilio. Taxonomy (NCBI): domain Eukaryota; kingdom Metazoa; phylum Arthropoda; class Malacostraca; order Decapoda; family Majidae; genus Chionoecetes; species Chionoecetes opilio. The sequence goes on from JACEEZ010019012.1 coordinate 261,054, forward strand.
TGACACCCAAATTACAATGGAAATTACGTACGTTCTGGGCCTCAAGAGGTTACTAAGAAAGAAGAAACCAGTGATAAGGCAGGCGGGGAAGACGGGTGACTCCATTATATACATGTTCCCTATGTATACTTTCACCTCGCTAATTAAGAAGGGAAACTATCTTATTTCCTTGTGATGTAAAAAAAAAAAAAAAAAAAATATTTAATTGTGAGTAAGGGAAACCATCTTATTTAATTGGTCTCTTTTGCTAGGTCATCCTTAGTAATGTCAAAGGGAGGCTGATTGAATCTCTATAACTACCAAGCAATTAGTGATAGATTGAACCGCTGTACCGTATGATCTGGCGCCGTGTTAAGGTCACTGGGGTTGATTTTGGGAACAGCCGCAAGCACAGAGAGGTCACGGCATCCCGGCACGCAAAATTATGCACCCAGACGAAAAAACTATAATTTGACAACTTTTTTTTTCCATTTGAGTAACGTGTAATCTTGCTGTGCGTGGCAGTGCTTGATTTGTAGGACGGTAATGTTGGTGACGACGACGGTGGTGCTGCCTGTGTGTGTGTGTGTGTGTGTGTGTGTGTGTGTGTGTGTGTGTGGGTGTGGGTGTGTGACAGTGTGTGTGTGTGTGTGACTGTGCGTGTGTGTGTGTGTGTGTGAGACAGTGAGTGTATGTGTGCGAAGACAGTGTGTAAGCCAAGAGAGTGTGGGTGTGTGAGTGTGTGGGTGGGTGTGAGTGTGTGTGTGTGTGTGTGTGTGTGTGTGTGTGTGTGTGTGTGTGTGTGTGTGTGTGTGTGTGTGTGAGAGAGAGAGAGAGAGAGAGAGAGAGAGAGAGAGAGAGAGAGAGAGAGAGAGAGAGAGAGAGAGAGAGAGAGAGAGAGAGAGAGAGAGAGAGAGAGAGAGAGAGAGAGAGAGAGAGAGATTGTTTATTAACATTATATTTACAAAACAAGTTAATAACATTTATAGGTGTAAATCTTGTCCATTGAGCTCGTGGCTCCTTATGGACGCTATGCACTACTGGTTAGCTAGAGCAGTCGTGAATACGGGAAATACAATTAGTAGTATAAAAAGTAGTAGTAGTAGTAGTAGCAGTAATAGTAGTAGTAGTGTTGTAATAAAAAAAAATAATAATAATAGTAATAATAACAATATAATAATAATAATAGTAATAATAAAAATAATAATAATAATAATAACAGTAATATTAGTAGTAGCAATAATTATAAGAGAGAGAGAGAGAGAGAGAGAGAGAGAGAGAGAGAGAGAGAGAGAGAGAGAGAGAGAGAGAGAGAGAGAGAGAGAGAGAGAGAGAGAGAGAGAGAGAGAGAGAGAGAGAGAGAGAGTAACGGTCGGAGTGGGGCAAGGTTCGTGCTAAATATTCATAATACGTGTGAACGAAATGATTTAACATAATGAGAGAAATGTGTAACCTAGAAAAATATGTGATGGTTTCTTTATTATTGTATTGACAGCGCAGCCTTGGACGAAGAGACGCGATTTAAAAGAAAGTCCATCATTAAATCATCATTGTCGTGCCCCTGGTATGATAATAACTGTAGGATCTTATTTTCCATGATCAACACTGCGAAGGTCATGTTCTGATCACACACTGTACAAGATATACTTAAGGAGGGATTGTCATACTTGAGGGTCGTTAGCGTCGTTAATTACGCAAATACGGTATGTTTAATTGGACAGAAATAATGGTGTTGTAGGCCGTCGTTACAACAGTGTTTGATGTAGCACGGATGGAGCACCTCATGAATGGGTGTCAGTGTTAGAAAGCCGCTGATCTCAAGTGTCTTGTGAGAGGATAAAACTCGATATCAAAACAGATGTTGAGACACAGACGATCGACTTCAAACCGAATATTGGAAAAAATGTCACATGAAAAAATGTCACATGAAAAATGGCACATGAAAAAATGGCACATGAAAAAATGGCACATGAAAAAATGGCACATGAAAAAATGGCTCATGAAAAATGGCACATGAAAAATGGCACATGAAAAAATGGCACAAAAAAATGGCACATAAAAAAATGGCACATGAAAAAATGGCACATGAAAAAATGGCACAAAAAAATGTCACATGAAAAAATGTCATGAAAAAATGTCACATGAAAAAATGGCACATGAAAAAATGGCACATGAAAAATGTCACATGAAAAAATGGCACATGAAAAAATGTCATTTGACAAAATGTCACATGAAAAAATGTCACATGAAAAAATGGCACATTAAAAAATGTCACATGAAAAAATGGTCACATGAAAAAATGGCACATGAAAAAATGGCATATTCTTTCGGCTAGGAATAAATGGCCATTTTGAGAATTCATTCAAATATGTAAAGTATCTACATATTTGTATTTGTTTACCTAACCTAACCTACTAACCTAACCTAACCTAACCTAGACTAGTACGTGGACGCTAAGGAGCCATTACTTTGATGTGACATATTTTCCTACTCCAAACTTTGTGACATTTTTTCCTGTGCCGTTTTTTCCGGTGACATTATTTCCGGTGACATTTTTTCCTGTGTCGTTTTTTTTGGGGACATTTTTTCAGAGTACTCTTCAAACCTTGTGGCTATAACCGAGCTACACCGAGGCAGACTATCCCTAATGATGCCAGACTGAAAGACACTTAAAAAATACAAGCTTTTTATTTTTGTTATAATGGTCTGACTGATCTGTTCGGGGAGTTGATGTTTTGTCACTATCGTCAGAACTTCAATTGACTATGATAAATACAAGTGTTAGAATCGGACATGAAGTTCTGACTTGATATAGATGTAAAGTGTCAATGATATAAGAAACTTCTCCTCATATTTATGCCTTTATGTCTGTCAGTCCGTAAAGTCAAATGAGTTCCTTCACACATCAGTCACGCGATTTTGTGTATCTAAGTTATTCTATTCTAAGTCTATATCTATTTTGTGTATCTAAGTCTATTATATTCTAAGTCTATATCTATGTTGTGTATCTAAGTCTATTATATTCTAAGTCTACGTATTCTATGTTGTGTATCTAAGTCTATCATATTCTAAGTCTATTCTATGTTGTGTATCTAAGTCTATTCTATTCTAAGTCTAATCTATTTTGTGTATCTAAGTCTATTCTATGCTAAGTCTAAGTCTATTTTGTGTATCTAAGTCTATTCTATTCTAAGTCTAAGTC
>JACEEZ010019012.1:274234-276734 GCA_016584305.1 Chionoecetes opilio
AGAGAGAGAGAGAGACAGAAGAATAGCAACAAGACACAAACACAACACAAACACGCAGGCCTCACCATTCAAAAGAGAGGCAGAGACAGGAAACACTTATACAGAAGCAAGGAGAAAACTGTCAAAAGTAGCGGTGACACTCAGGAGAAAGTCAGTAAAGTCAGTAAAGTCAGTAAAGTCAGTAACAAGGAAAGTAGCGGCCGGGTATAGGGAGTCATGAGTGGGAGGAGGAGTCTTGAGGCCTCCATGTTGACGTGGGTCGCGCCTCGCCTCTCCGGACTTTGGCTTTACGAGGTATTGTTCGCCTCCTCAATATGCACCGAGACGCGACGTGGCTTCCGACCGCCTGCCTGACAAAACATCTCATGGAAAGCTCTCAAAACTTCTCTCGGGTTTTTGTTTTGTTTTCTCTCGTCTTGCTTCTTCTTGTCTATTTGTCTATTTCTTCCTATCCGTCTGTCTCCATCTCTTTCTTTTCTTATCCTCATCCTGCTTCTATTCTTATTCTATTCTATTCTGTCTATTCTATTCTTATTCTTATTCATACTTCTATCCTATTCCTCTCTTCCTGTTTCTTCTCCACCTCGTCTTTCTCCATCTCTCTTCCTTTTTTTTCTCTCTTTTTTTTATGCTTTGGTTTATCATGTTTTTAATTGTCGTTGTTAGTGTTTTCCTCTCGTGTTTATTCTTTTTTTTTTACTTATCTATTGACCTCAATCTCGTTGTTTATTTATTTATTATCTTTATATGATGTTGATATTGCTTCACGTTGACATTTATTTTAATTTTACAGTTTTATTTATTTATTCGACAATTAACCCTTGAGACCCAGAACGTAATTTCCATTGTAATTTGTGTACCATTAGACGATTTTTAGTAACTATAAGCAATATTTTATAGATATGACCTGTTTAGTATCCTTGTCCACTAACTAATTTGGTATATTCAGTTGCTTTTCGTAATTCTATGGCTCAACAACAGACGATTTTTATAGCAAAGGAAAGATCTGGGCGTGAAAGGGTTAACTGCTTCCTTACGGTGAATGTCGTAAAAGGAAGAATAAGGAACATTGGAAAATTAGTGATGATTATTCCGTGATTCTTTTTCTGCTCTTATCTTTTTCTTCACATATTTCCTCCTTCGCCAAGAATTATTCCTCCATTGGATAAGCTTTCTATTCATTGGCTAGGATATCCTTTATATTTAATTAATTCCAAAACTCTTATACTTTTGTTTTATTATGCTCTTGTATCACTCCTACCCACCTGGCCACCACCTTTCCCTTTCCTCCTCGCTTTCTTCCTCCACCAAGGAGACCAAGATTCCACCTTTCCCACCCTCCCACTTTCTTCCACCAAGACTCATTATTATTCTACACTAGCCGCAAAGCCGCCCTCCGGGCGGCCTTTTTGGCTAGCTCCTGCGGAGGGCTATTGGTGGGCCTTAGGCCCACCAATAGCCCTCCTCTAAAACACAGGTGGTGGGCCAAAGATCTTCCCCTGGTGGTGGGCCATAATAGCCCCTTCTAGCTTTCCTGAAATCATGGATGTAGAAATGTATGTATTAACGCCAACCCATTCACATCACCCCCAACCCATTCACTCACCCATTACCCATCACCCCCCACCCATTCACTCACCCATTAGGGCTATTGGTGGGCCTCGGCCCGCCACCTGTGTTGGTGGGCCGAAGGCCCACCAAACACAGACTCTCCAGATAGCCCCTTCTAACTTTCCTGAAATCATGGATGTAGAAATGTATGTATTCCCCCCACCCATTCACTCACCCATTACCCATGACCCCCCACCCATTCACTCACCCATTACCCATTACCACACACCCATTCACTCACCCTTTACCCATCACCCCCCACCTATTCCCTCACCCATCACCCATCACCCCCAACCCATCACCCCCCACCCATTCACTCACCCATTACCCATCACCCCACCCATTCACTCACCCATTACCCATCACCCTACATCAAGGTTTCCTCAATTCTCGCAACCCATATTTTTTTTCACAATTCTCGCTAATAGGCTGCTAAAAAAAAGAAAAAAAAAAGTGATCGGATCATCTCATAAGTGGGCTTAAAACCTTCCCCTGGTCGAGCTGGTTCCAAAACTGTGACATAAGATGGGATTGCGCCACGGGGGGCGGCACCTATCGCGGACAGACAGACAGACAGACAGACAGACAGACAGACAGACAGACAGACACACACACTTTCGCTTATATTATTATAGATTCCACCTGCATCCCTTCACGCCTTCATTAACCTTTAACGGAGAGAACCTTCGAAGGTGACAGAAACCTGAGAGAAATTTCACACTGATTTTCCTACTTCATCAAGTCAACGGTGGGCGGATCGAGTGGCTGCCAAACCGTTGATCTTGCCAGCCCAGTTTCCGCGGCACTGAATTCCCTGACGAGGCCCAGTTACCTTGCCTGGAAGCAAATGCCCGTTTTCTGGAAGAGTATGTGGCGTTTACTCTTGAAC
>JACEEZ010019012.1:281734-311734 GCA_016584305.1 Chionoecetes opilio
GGGATTCGGAAGGAGAGAAAAATATGAAGACAAATGGGAGAGAGAGAGAGAGAGAGAGAGAGAGAGAGAGAGAGAGAGAGAGAGAGAGAGAGAGAGAGAGAGAGAGAGAGAGAGAGAGAGCATCACCAAACAATGTGTTCTCAACCCCTTGTGACCCAGAACGTAATTTATATTGTAATTTGGGAACCATTTGACGATTTTAATGAACATGAGCAATATTATATAGATATGACCTGTTTACTATCCTTGTCCACTAGCTAATTTGGTTTATTTAGTTACTTTTTCGTAGTTTTATGGCTAACTAGCCGCAAAGCCGCCCTCCGGGCGGACTTTTTGGCTAGCTCTTGCAGAGGGCTATTGGTGGGCCGAAGGCCCACCAAACACAGACTCTCCAGATAGCCCCTTCTAGCTTTCCTGAAATCATGGATGTAGAAATGTATGTATTAACGCCAACCTATTCACATCACCCCCAACCCATTCACTCACCCATTACCCATCACCCCCCACCCATTCACTCACCCATTACCCACCACCCCCACCCATTCACTCACCCATTATCCATCACCACACACCCATTCACTCACCCATTACCCATCACCCCCCATCTATTCCTTCACCCATCACCCATCACCCCCCACCCATTCACTCACCCATCACCCCACACCCATTACCCATCACCCCACCCATTCACTTACCCATTACCCATCATTACCCCTACATCAAGGTTTCCTCAATTCTCACAACCCACTTTTTTTTCACAATTCTCGCTAATAGGCTGCTAAAAAAAAAAGAAAAAAAAAAAAAGTGATCGGATCATCTCATAAATGGGCTTAAAACCTTCCCCTGCTCGAGCCGGTTCCAAAACTGTGCCATATGAGGGGATTCCGCCACAGGGGGCGGCACCTGGAGCGGACACACACACACACACACACACACCACACCACACACACACACACACACACACCACACACACACACCACACACACACACACACACACTTTCGCTTATATTATTATAGATAACAGACGATTTCATATAGCAAAGGAAAGGTCTGGGTGTGAAGGGGTTAAAGATTATGTCACGTACGTATTTAGTGTTTTATTGTAATGCGATGAAAACACATGACCAAAAAAAATCAAGGTTGCATCATCCTATATATCATCTCCCACGCTATGCTACGGGGGAGGGAAGGCAGGCGCTCGATTGGCCCATCAGCGTTTAATCTATTCATTATCTTATGAAAGAAAATAGTAGAAAAGTGGGTTTTACGAGATAATTTAATTAAGGTTTTTACGAAGTTCTAACAAGTTATTGAGTAGCTGGAGAGGAGGAAGAGGAGGTGGAGGTGGAGGAGGAGGAGGAGGAGGAGGAGGAGGAGGAGGAGGAGGAGGAGGAGGAATTTTGGTGGCGCGCGAAAACTCTCTCTCTCTCTCTCTCTCTCTCTCTCTCTCTCTCTCTCTCTCTCTCTCTCTCTCTCTCTCTCTCTCTCTCTCTCTCTCTCTCTCTCTCTCTCTCTCTCTCTCTCTCTCTCTCTCCCCATAATCCCCCGGGAAGGATCGCCATTATTTGATTGCTTCATCATTAATCCATCAAGCGAATCATATTAGACGATACACTCATTAATCAGTCCACAGGTAAGATCCGCCGCTGCAGGCTACACGACTCAATGATGTAATTAGACCCTGAGGAGGAGGAGGAGGAGGAGGAGGAGGAGGAGGAGGAGGAGGAGGAGGAGGAGGAGGAGGAGAAATGGGGCTAATAGTTTCAGTTTCATCGACCAATACTGTAAGACTTGAATGTTTTAAGTCCCTTCAGAATTATCCAAAAGCTGGTTGGTTGTGGTAGGAGAAAAAATGCGGGTGAAATAAGGTTGAAATATATAAGTGAGTTTTCTCCGATCCTCTCGTGAGCCATAACTCCTCTCCTCCACTTCACTTTTTTTTTCCTTCCGTCCACTGCACCATTTTTCCTCCTCCTTCTCTTTCTCCTCCTCCTTTCCTCTTCCTTCTCCTCCTCCTCTTTCTCCTCCTCCTCCTCCTTCCTCTACGCTTACTTTCTCTTTATCAGGTTTTATCTATCTTTATCTGTCTTTTCTCCTCCTCCTCCTCCTCCTCCTCCTCCTCCTCCTCCTCCTCGAATATGCTGACCTATGACCTGGCCGTGCTGACCCTTGATCTGTCCGTGGTGACCCTTGACCTGTCCGTGGTGACCCTTAACCTGTCCGTGGTGACCTTTGACCTGTCCGTGGTGACCCTTGATCTGCCCGTTCTGACCTATGACCTGGCCGTTCTGACCCTTGATCTGCCCGTGGTGACCCTTGACCTGTCCTTGGTGACCCTTGACCTGTCCGTGATGACCCTTGACTGTCCATGCTGACCTATGACCTGCCCGTCGTAACCCTTGCATGACCTGTCCGTTGTAACCTTTGACCTGTCCATGCTAACTTTTGACGTGCCCGTGGTGACCCTGACTTGTGACTATTTTCATGATCTACGTACGCAAAAGTGACTCATAAGCTTATATTGATGGCAGGTTGCTTTGTGTGTGTGTGTGTGTGTATTATAACATATTTATAGTAGTTATAACATATTTGTACACACACACACACAACACACACACACACACACACACGCACACGCACACGCACACGCACACACACACGACACACACACACACACACACACACACACACACACACACACACACACACACACACACACACACACACACACACACACACACACACACACACACACACACACACACTAATGCATAGAATTTGTGCAAGAGCAAGTCAAATATATGATCTGTGTTTTTGTGTTGTTTTGTCATACGTTTCATTAAATTCACAAATGTTCCTCATCACCGCCATTTCCTTCACTAATGGTTCCGTACTCCAGTAGGTGTAGTTTTTTTTTTCTTCATTTACATATGATAATTTTCGGTTGTTGCCCCTTGATTGGCCACTTGCTTCTGTTGCCACTTGCTTTTGTTACGCAGTCATTTTGTCAATTTTCTCCATTGGTGGTAATCATTTGAATTCTACATTAATCTCAATCATTAAGCTCAAGTCTTCTTTTTTTCCAGCGTTTTTTCCAGCATCTTTGATAGAAAAGACTTAAACATTCTCACATGTTCTTCTTTTTCCACGTTGCTAAAACATTTAAAAAACCTCGCCGCCTTTTTACTCCCTGAACTCCACTTTTGTTTTTTGTATTAGTTTTTTTTTTACTATGAACGATTTGATTGTAACTTCTGATCGTGTTTCCATGAAGATTCTCACGTGTAATGGCTGCCTTCTTATCAGCCATCTAAACAGGTATGCTTCTTAAACCCTTATTTATATTTCCTTCAGGTCAAAGGTCACACTGAATAGTTATGATCGTTTTATTTTGTTCTTATTCTTGGTCTCATCTTGCTTTCTCCAGTGATTTTAAGAGACCTTTATCTGCAAATTTTCATCTTCCACCGTTGAGTCTTATCTTGAATGTTTAGTGATAGCGTATTGTAATTCCTTGGGAGGGTTTTCACTTTGGTAATGCGTGTCAAAAGGTTATCATCGGAAGCAGCCAGACTCGAATCTATATTTTGTCTGTCAGATAATTCATGTCTTTTACGAACATAACCGAGGCCTTGGATACGACTTCTGAGTTTAAATACATTCCAGCCATTTTTTTTTCCATATCTATTTTTCATATAATTAAATATTTATTTGTATTTGTTATTTATTCGTTTATATATTTACTTTTTTATAAGAACTCCGTCTGACACTTTGTCTTAGAAAATGTCACGAGACTGTTTTATAGCCTGGACTTCTTTCCTATTAGTAATATCTCTCTCTCTCTCTCTCTCTCTCTCTCTCTCTCTCTCTCTCTCTCTCTCTCTCTCTCTCTCTCTCTCTCTCTCTCTCTCTCTCTCTCTCTCTCTCTCTCTCTCTCTCTCTCTCTCTCTCTCTCTCTCAATCTGTGTGTGTGTGTGCGTGCGGCTAATTACCACGCGCCGCAGAATTCATAGAGATTACATTGCCGCTACGTGAATCACCAATTACCATCAACACTATCACAGCCACCATCATTACCAACACCCATTACTAACATCAACAGCAACAGCAACCACTTGATGGCAGAGAGAGAGAGAGAGAGAGAGAGAGAGAGAGAGAGAGAGAGAGAGAGAGAGAGAGAGAGAGAGAGAGAGAGAGAGAGAGAGAGAGTAACAAACACATACACAAAAAGAATAGATGCAACAGAAAAAACAATCAAGACAGACATACAGACACTCAACAAAGTATACACCGGTGTCATCCCCTAATCAGAAATAATTAATCCTTCTCAGTACCACTCCAAACTTCCGTCCCATCCAATAATCATCATGGGGAACGCGACCCCTTCCCCCCTCCCCCCCCCTAACACCCCTTCGTCTCTCCCTCCTCTCCCCCCTTCCTCCAGCATCACCCCTTGTCCTCCCTCCACCCTGCTCTTCACCCTCACCCAAACTATCTTTAAAGTATAATTATTTTTCTCCCTGTATAACTTTCTCTCATTTGATTCGTGCTCTTCCTCCTCCTCTTCTTTTTTTTCCTCGTCCTTGTCTTTTCACTTTCTTCTTCCTACTTTCTTCTTCCTGTTCCTTTCTTCCTCCACTTCCCTTATTTTCCTCTCCTCCTTCACCTTTTCCTCATCCTCGTCCTCGTCCTCGTCCTCGTCCTCGTCCTCGTCCTCGTCCTCCTAATCGGTGACAGGTTTATGGAGGGGATAAATGACCGACTTCTTTTGTGATTTTCATAAGGAAAATATAAAGTTGTTGAGGTAACGTGATGAGTCAAAGACTTTTAATTGGAAGAGGGAGACAAGAGAGTGAGGAGGAGGAGGAGGAAAAGGAGGAGGAGGAGGAGGAGGAGGAGGAGGAGGAGGAGGAGGAGGAGGAGGAGGAGGAGGAGGAGGAGGAGGAGGAGGAGAGAGGAAGGGAGGGCGAGAGGGAGGTAGGAAAGAAATTTAAAATGGTTTGAAGTTGGGCAAAGTCTTGAGAGGAAATATTATCAGAGGGTTGGGTGCTTTTATCTTGTGTCAGACTTTTGGTTTCTCCTTCGAGGCTTCTTTGTCCAACTTTTTTCTTTCTTCTTTCAGTGCTTGGGGATTTTTTGCCTCCTCCTCCTCCTCCTCCTCCTCCTCCTCCTCCCTCCTCCTCACTTCTTTTCCGGCCAGCTTCGGCTGGAGGGATGGGTGGGTGGGGAGGAGCCTTCTACTTCCTATCCTTTCTCTCTTATTATCTAGTTAGTGTAGTGTAGTTAAAGCAAACAGTCTTGTAAGGACCTATCGGTCTGTTGCTGTTTGTGTTTCCTTTGTATTCCTTTGTATTCCTCCTTCTCCTCTTCTTCCTCCCTCATTCCCACCAGGGGCGCTTGTGGCTCGCCCGCTTCACTCTCTTTAGGGTCACGCCTTTATAATTATCATTCACTGCCTTTTAAACTGGAACTGCCTTTAACTCCTTAAGGCCCAGAACGTTATTTTCATTGTAATTTGACTATCATTATACGATTTTAATGAACATAAGCAATATTTTATAGATATGACCTGTTTAATATCCTTGTCCACTAGTTAATTTGGTATATCAAGTTAGTTTTCGTAATTTTATGGCTAATAACAGACTATTATATATAGCAAAAGAAAGATCTGGGTGTGAAGGGGTTAACGCCTATGACTTCCTAAACAAATAAATCTTGTTTCCTCCCCTGTCCATGCCTTGCCAGACACACCACCAGCGGGATGAGAGTTAGGTAAGGCGATGCACAAACTCTCATCCCGCTGGTGGTGTGTCTGGCAAGGCATGGACAGGGGAGGAAACAAGATTTATTTGTTTAGGAAGTCATAGGCGTTAACCCCTTCACACCCAGATCTTTCTTTTGCTATATATAATAGTCTGTTATTAGCCATAAGATTACGAAAACTAACTTGATATACCAAATTAACTAGTGGACAAGGATATTAAACAGGTCATATCTATAAAATATTGCTTAAGTTCATTAAAATCGTATAATGATAGTCAAATTACAATGAAAATAACGTTCTGGGCCTTAAGGAGTTAAAGGCAGTTCCAGTTTAAAAGGCAGTGAATGATAATTATAATACATAGCTACGTAAATATGACCTCATAAGTTGTGGTCGAACAGAATAGTTACCCAATACATTCAAGATACCAGTATTTAAAGTAGAAAAGACCCCAATAAGATTAGTCTGAAAATAGCTTAAACACGATTCTTTTAAGTCCGTCCTAAGCCCTCAATTACTTATGAAGTAAACAAGTGTAATCAGCTTAACCCCTTCACGCCCAGATCTTTCCTTTGCTATATAAAATTGTCTGTTGTTAGCTATAAAAAACGAAAACTAACTTGATATACCAAATTAGATGGTGGACAAGGATACTAAAGAGGTCTTATCTATAAAATATTGCTTATATTCATTAAAAATCGTCTTTTGGTGGCTAAATTATATTGGAAAATACGTTCTGGGCTTCAAGGGGTTAAAATACTGTCAACAGGTGAGCTTCCTCTATCCAGACTCTATATTGCCTCAAAATATTCCTGTCCAGCGTGCAATTATGTCATCAGCAAGTTACATTTTCGCCGAAGTAAAGTTTAAGTCAAATTTTAAGTCAGTTTGCAGGAATAAAGAGTCTAGTTGATGCGTTGACGAGATTTTCCAGACAAAGAGGACACGAAGCCCCTTATCTTTACAGAGCAAAGTTATCGTAAAATTGATCTTTGTAAATTAAGAAAAGATACTGCGGGAGTGACTCAAAACTGGAAGAAAAATATATAAGTAGAGATTGAGGGTAAGATGTTTTTGACAGATTTAGGTTAGGTTCCAAAAAATTATTAAATGAAATACAATGACAAGACCGGCTTATCTTTCCAATGAGTGAAGCAAGATAAGGATGAGATAATGCAGCAGCTCGGGACAGTTCCTATAGAACGTGAATTGCACGGTAAAGAAGTGAGGAGCTTTTGACCAAGGATAATGCGATAACGATAGAACCAAACCCCCCAAGATAAGAAAAAAAAAAAATCAAGTAAACAAAATATCAAATAATAAAAAAAAATAGAAGAAAAAAATATAATAAAATAGAAAAATTTAAAATAAATAAAAATAGATGCAAATAAAATAAAATAATAGAAAATATTTAGATAGAACCAAACAACCTTTAAATTTTCCTTTCCAGATAAGAAAAATATAAAGAAAAGTAAACAAAATATTAAACCATTGAAAATATAAAATTCATAATAGAATATATGGAAGAAATAATAATGAAATAGATAAAAATTGAATAAAATAATGCAAAATAAAGTAAGTAAACAAAATATGATCATACATTTCCACACACACAACATCCGGCACAATCATCGCCATGTGTCGGATGCAAATAGCGGGTCTTGCCCTGCGGAAGCCTTCGTCGCGGCGAGGGCGGGCGAGGCAACACCGTCATGTTCTCCCAATTAACTGCCGCACAATGCTGGCAACACTGCGCCTACACCATTACCCCGATCCTCCCTCTGTCATGTCACTGTCAAGACATTCGTGATCGTAAACGTCGTTCCTTTCCTCGTGCTACACGGAAAGAAATACTGAGCCTTGATGACCCAAAGAGAAAAAGGAATTCGTGATAATAAAAGTGGTTTCTTTCCTCGTGTTACATGGAAAGAATTACTCAAAGCCTTTAGAATAGACCTAACCTAATCTAATTCTAAAGGCTTTGAAATTACTGAGCCTCGATGAACCGTAGAGAAAAAGTAATAGATTAAAACACGATTCTCCCACAGTAACAGTCGTGATCTATTACAGGACGTAACTAATATAGCTTGAATTACGTAACTACAGTAGAAGAAGTATACAGTCAAAGCAGATTTTTTATTTTTTTTATATCACAAATGACTGACCACGGGCAAAAAAAAAAAAAAAAAAAAAGCCCCTTAGTTGCCTGTCCCTATAAATAAGACAGTAAGAAAATATAGAAAGGGGGGGGGTTCAATTTAGAATGCTAAGAGAGGATGAAATGCAAGTTATATCATATAGTCTCTCAACGCTGCCCAACAAACCCAGCTCCTTCCACGTTCAGTAACTTTCTATATATCGCCTCAGATTTTGTTCACTTTTCCTACGCTAAACCCCGCATGCATGATCCAGTGAAAGCAAATACATACAGTTGTGTGTGTGTGTGTGTGTGTGTGTGTGTGTGTGTGTGTGTGTGGTGTGTGTGTGTGTGTGTGTGTGTGTGTGTGTGTGATATTCTTTTCTATCGCCTCAGATCTTGTTCGCTTTTCCTACGCTAAACCCCGCATGCATGATCCAGTGAAAGCAAATACATACAGTCTGCCTGCATGTGTGTATGTGTGTGTGTGTGTGTGTGTGTGTGTGTGTGTGTGATATTCTTTTCACGACCCAAACTGACAGAAGCGTGAGAGAAACCGAGCAGGAGAAAGACGTTCGTGAAGATGATGAAGGGTAAAGAAACAAGCAGATAGAGAAAGAGAGAGGAAGGAGAGAAAACGTGAAACCGATGCATACAAGGAACAATAAGGAAAGATTGGCAGGCGGAGACAGACAGACAGACAGACAGACAGACAGACGTGAAAAAAAAAACGGGCAAGCGAACGAGTTGTGATCGACTGAGAACGACAGGAAAAACGAAGCACAAAGGATAATAAAAGCATGGTTAGGATGAGAGAGAGAGAGAGAGAGAGAGAGAGGAGAGAAGAGAGAGAGAGAGAGAGAGAGAGAGAGAGAGAGAGAGAGAGAGAGAGAGAGAGAAGAGAGAAGAGAGAGGTCACATTAATCAACACCATCAGAATAACGAAAACTCTTGAATGGGAGGAAAAAAAAGTTACAAAAGAAGAAAGCAAGAAAGACATGATTAAGAGTGAAGGGGGGATAGAGAGAGAGAGAGAGAGAGAGAGAGAGAGAGAGAGAGAGAGAGAGAGAGAGAGAGAGAGAGAGAGAGAGAGAGAAAAAAAGAGAGAGAGAGAGAGAAGAGAGAGAGAGAGAGAGAGAGAGAGAGAGAGAGGAGAGAGAGAGAGAGAGAGAGAGAGAGAGAGAGAGAGAGAGAGAGAGAGAGAGAGAGAGAGAGAGAGAGAGAGAGAGAGAGAGAGAAAAAAAAAAAGGTGGGGTAGGCAGATCCCCCCACACCATCCCACCTCTTTTGACCTTTGAGACAACATTCAACAAATTCCCTGAGACTTTCCCGCAAGATGGTGATTGCGGGACTGCGGAGGGGGGGGGGAGAAGGAGGAGGAGGAGGAGGGAGGAGGAGGAGGAGGAGGAGAGGAGGAGGAGGACGAGGAGGAGGAGGAGGACGAGGAAAGGGGGGGGAAGGGAGGCGGGAAGGGAAAATGAAGGAAGCCTGACGCGTGGACGTAAGTAGAGGGTAATGACACACACACACACACACACACACACACACACACCACAAACACACAGGTAATGATGATGGTGGTGGTGCGTGTGGTGTAGTGTGGTGCGTTGTGGTAGAAAAGTAAAGTGGAACCGTAATGAAAAAATGGTGTAAATATATGGAAAGACATAAAAACACACACACACAACACACACACACACACACACACACACACACAACACACACACACACACACACACACACACACACACACACACACAACACACACACACATACACACCACACATACACACACACACACACACACACACACACACACACACACACACACACACACACACACACACACACACACACACACACACACACACACACACACACACACACCCCACAAAACACACACACACATGGTTACAAAACTTCAGTGAATGTATATGTGTGTAGACCTTTCGCTCACAATTCCAAAGTTTCAAACACCTCATGTCTGTCTGGGAGTGAACTAAAGCCATAATAGATGCAGGTCAGGTCAATGTACTTGCGTCGAACTCATAGGAATCACCAACACAGTTCCGGGTAGTATATGAGGCCCTTGGTGGTTGGACTACGGCATGTGGGAGGGAGAGGTTGACATGAGGTTGATGCTTTGATAATATTTCACTCAAGTTCCTCAAAGCTTTCATGTTTCACTTCGTACTCACCCATTCACCCTAAAAAGCACCCATTATCTCACCCATTCACCCATAAATAACAGTTTTTCACCTACCCATTCACCCATCACTCCCCAAAAATACGTTTTTCATCCATTCACCCATTATACTGGATGTTATAAGGTACTGGGTTTTACTTACTAGGTGTTACTTACTAGATGTTACGTACTGGTTGTGATTCTAGTTGTTACGTACTGGGTGCTACTAACTGATACTTTTTCTCTAGTGTTGAGCCATGCCTTCCTGTGAATAGAAATATAACTACAAACTAAGTAACCTTATAAATACATGCAGAGTTAAAACCAGGGAAATAAAAACCTGCCGAGAAGTAGGGACGCGCGTCATGATCAATCACAAAAAATGTAGACTTTTATTTTTTTCGAGGCGCCATGTTAATTAAGTAGATTGTTAACTTAGACCTGAGACTGCTTGGTGAAGATGCCCTGTGTAAAATACTCAGAACTGGGCAAGGGTGATTGAGGGAAGCAGAGTGTGTACATGTATGTATGTATGTATGTGTGTGGTGGTGGCCAGGCTTGAGATGGCACCTGGCTGACCGAGGCGATGCATATTGTATTGAAAACCTCCAGACATACAAGGGTTATAAATTAATCAAATGGTAGAATGGAAAGGAGCGAGAGAACACACACACACACACACACACACACACACACACACACTTCAAAGGATATGCTACTCCCCACCCTTCCACCTCTTCCTCCTCCTCCTCCTCTTCCTCCTCCTCCTCCTCCTCTCCTCCCTCCTTCCTCCTCCTCCTCCTCCTCCTCCTCCTCCTCCTCCTCCTCTGTACACCCACTTTGTTTTGTTGCTCTCTCAAAAGGCAAAATGAATTGATAAAACATAGTCTGTCACGCCGCTATGCTGTGCTTCTCAAGGCGTATTTTGGGGTAAGTCAATAGCATTTTCATGTTATCCAATTTTGTGGCTGAAAACGTAGGTAATTGAAGAGGGAGACTGAGGGCTTTAAGTAAATATCTTTTCCTCGAAGATTCCTCAAAAGTTCCAGGAAATATTTGACAACTTGTCTGCTCAGAGGGTTGTGAGGAGAAGTCTTGATGATATTCTGACTCGACGAAGACTCTGACAGTGACGAAATTTAATAAAGTGACAAATAAATATAAAAGTTTATATCATAAGTTTCCTTCCGTTCATGTAAACAAATAAGTTACAGGTGTTCATCCTGTCATGTTTCAAAACTTACTTATCAGACGAACGAAAGGAATGAATTGTATTGTGTCATGAAACTCGTGTTGGCGTCTGTTGTCGTATTATCAGGCAGAGGAGGCTGCAGAAGGCATTAACCCCTTGTGACCCAGAACGTAATTTCCATTGTTGTTTGGGTACCATTAGATGATTTTCAGTGAATATAAGCAATATTTTATAGATATGACCTGTTTAGTATCCTTGCCCACTAACTAAATTGGTATATTAAGTTAGTTTTTGTTATTTAATGGCTAACAACAGACACTTTTTATAGCAAAGGAAAGAGCTGGGCGTTAAGGCGCTGTAGTATAATTGGCTTACCCTCTCCCATTATAGTTCTACATTTCGTGGCGGATGCTTGAAACTCCCTCAATTTTGTCGTTTATGTCCCTCTTCATATATACATTTCCAAGGAACACAGAGGGCACTGAAGGTTCCATTTCATTAAGAAGGGAATACCTTGAGGCAACCCGTGATGGCAGTGTGTATTTACCTAGCTACATATTGCTTGAGTTTTTTTCTGGAAGGAGACGAGCACATGACGGAGGATGAAAAATGTGTTGATGTTGGTATTGTTGCGTGTTTTGTCTGGAAGGTTGGCTCGGAGGGTCGGTCTTTTCACACACACACAACACACCCCACACACACACACCACACACACACACACACACACACACACACACACACACCACACACACACCACAACACCCACACACACACACACACACACACCACACACACCACACACACACACACCACACACACCACACACACACACACACACACACACACACCACCACACACACACACACACACACACACACACACACACCACACACACACCACACACACACACACACACACACACACACCACACACACACACACACACACACACACACACACACACACCCACACACACACACACACACACACCACACACACACACACCACACACACACACACACACACACACCACACACACACACACACACACAACACACACACACACACACACACACACACACACACACACACACACACACAACACACACTAACACACATCACACACATCAACACCACCACACACACACACACAACGAAGAAAAAAACAGTGTATGACAAGGAAATGACACGGAGCGAGAGAGCAAGAGGAGGAGAAGAAAATATAAGAGAAATGAAGAGAGGAGCACCAGAGGAAGACAGAAAATAAACTATGGAATAATGTACAGAACGTAGGTTAATATATCATAACATGATCACATATGAATGAAAGAAAAGGAAATTGTAAATATAAGAAAGACAAATGTTGCTGAATAAGCCGATTCCTAAATGGAGGGAGACAAACAATAATAAGACAATTACAAACAATAAATGAAAGAAGGATGAACAATAAGCATACAAGTCATCATACACAAATATCACTCACATTTCATGCTTACAGAAAAATTATGCTCTTAAACACACACACACACACACACACACACACACACACACACACACACACACACACACACACACACACACACACACACACACACACACACACACACACACACATACAGAGGGTACTCCGTGGTGTAGAGGAAGCACGCTCGGTTCACAACCGAGAAGTCCCGGGTTCGATCCCCGGGCGGAGCGGAAACAGATGGGTTGTTTCCTTAATACCCGAGCCCCTGTCCACCCAGCAGTGAATGGGTACCGGGTGTTAGCCGGGGTTTGTGACCTGCTCTCCGGGGTGCTGGCCTCGGCCAGCACAAAGCACTAAGGATGAATGATAAAAATGTTGATATGGAGACGGGGCCACACGAGCATTGCTCTGGCCCTGTAAAATACAACTAGATGAATACAGACTGCTATGTGATATCTCCTGTTTGAAAAAAAAAGTTATTAAACATAAGCAAAAGAAAGACTTACATTTTTTATTGTGTTTTTCTTATCATAATATTTTGTTGCTTGGATTTTTCTATTCAGTCTTTTTTTTTCTCTCTCTCTCTCTTTCTTTTTCTTTTTTCTTTCTCGTGGAAAATGTGTTACGAAAATGAAATCACTTCTTTCATCAGTCTATGGGGAGTTTTCAAAGCTAAGCCGCCAGATGTCCCTCGCGCATCTCACATCCTCAGCACTTTCAGGCTGAATGATCTATCATTTACCGTAAATTCTCTGTACTTCTTTGGGACATATCAGAATTACCCTTCAATACAACAACTGAAACAGTTCTTAATAAAAAATGTAGTTTATCATTTTATTTGTCTGCACTTGGTGAAAATATTGGCAAAACAATTGAATATTTGAAAACTCAATCTTTAAAAATCGTCTTTTCATAAAAAAACGCAAGTTCAAGCAGAATGAGGCTTCAGGAAATATCTACTTGTATGTAAGCATTCACTGAGTACCTGTTTTGGGTGTGTCTGTCTGTCTTGCGACGAACATTTAACCAAAACAGAGTGTGGCGTTCAGCATCTCCACAGAAACCATCCCGCCGGCAGGATCTGTTATCATCCACTTTCCTGTAGACACCACACGGGTAGGAACTCAGCACAGCGCCCCCGCTCCTTACCTCACAGCTCATATCTCTGATACTCCTAACTCCTCAATACCAGAAACTGTCATCCTAACTATTATCACCCGCTTATCTCATCACACTCTCTATCCTCTACTGGAATATTCGTGGCATCCGCTCCCACATACCGTTTCCCACATAAAGGAGACTTTCGTCTTTCGAGACGGAAATAGTAAACAAACGCTCTCAACTGTCTTCCATCCCGGACTGTTCGTTGAGGTACCAAGCACTTAAATTACTTCTTGGTTAAATGTTCGTCGCAAGAGAGACATATACACCCAAAACAGGTACTCAGTGAATGCTTACATACAAGTAGATATTTCCTGAAGCCTCATTCTGCTTGAACTTGTGTTTTTTTATGAAAAGACGATTTTTAAAGATTGAGTTTTCAAATATTCAATTGTTTTGCCAATATTTTCACCAAGTGCAGACAAATAAAATGATAAACTACATTTTTTATCAAGAACTGTTTCAGTTGTTGTATTGAAGGGTAATTCTGATGTCCCAAAGAAGTACAGAGAATTTACGGTAAATGATAGATCATTCAGCCTGAAAGTGCTGAGGATGTGAGAGCCTGAGAGACAGGCTTGAGCGTGAGCTTATTAGAAAACTCCCCATTGCATACACATAAGCATTACCGTCACGGATGTTATACATTTTTTACTTCAGCCCAACGGCGTGAGCGACAGAGAAAGCAAAGAATAACCTTTACACGTCATGCGATAGGGCAGCAGGCAGTGAGCACATGGCGCGCGCGCGCACACACACACACACACACACACACACACACACACACACACACACACACACACACACACACACACACACACACACACACACACACACACACACACACACACACACACACACACACACACACACACACACACACACACACACACACACACACACACACACACACACACACACACACACACACCACACACACCCCACACACACACACACACACACACACACACACACACACACACACACACACACACACACACACACACACACACACACACACACACACACACACCACACACACACACACACACACACACACACACACACACACACACACACACACACACACACACACACACACACACACACACACACACACACACACACACACACACACACAGATAATAAAGTCCTCGCGTGCAATACAACAGGTCGTTGATTCGAGGCTCGCTCAAGCCTGTACAGTTTTTACTAATAAAAAATATTGAAATATTGAATATACGTAGATTTTAAAGAGAAAATATAGATAGTGAAATACATAGATGAAGTCGTGATCCAAAAATCCATATTCATAAGATGGCCACTTGATCTGATGGTTGTTCTGCCTAGTAAAATAGTTTGTTTCATTTGTTTAATTTGATTTTAGTTGTGTTTGATTAGCTGTTTATTTGATAGTTTGTTTGATGGTTGTTCTGCCTAGTTTTTCTGCCTAAATAAATGTATAAATCTAAAATGTAAACCTAGTCATATTTGAAAAAAGCGTGTCCAGAATGGAAAAACTTAAGATAGATGTTTACAGTAAGGTAAATCAGCGTCAACAGAAACATAGATTTTTCTTATTATTTTTTTAGCACTACTAAGAAAAATAATGATCATCATGAGATTTGCGAACAACGTAAACGGAAAACACTATCAAGAACAATGGAAGATACAAATATAGGAAAGGAAGACACACAGACGGAGCATTACGAACCCGTCCCAGTTATGTTAATTAAAAAATAGTTTACAGGGACAAAGGAGAAACTAAAGAAAATAGATAAATATTGAAGGAAGAAATTATAGTGAACATGAATAACTAATTGATGTATGGAAGGTAACAGCGCTAAGATAGGAACACAAGGACAAACAGTAATAATTGGTAAGATTTTGTTATGTTATATGAAATTTTATTAATACTATTATTCTTAGTATTAGTATTATCATTATTGTTATCATTAATATTATCATTTTTCTCATTAATTTCATGTGTATTATTATTATTATTATCATTGTTGTTATTACTGTTATTATTAATATTATCTCTATATATATTTATTATTAGTAGTAGTAGTAGTATCATTGTTGTACTAATTGGAACTACAGATTTATTTTCCTAGTAACAATAATCAAAAGAGCAACCACCTAAAAACTAACGCCATAACCCATAAATAACCTAAACAAAATAATATAAACCTAAACTAACCTTAAGTAACAAAAAATAAACCTCAAATAACCTAAAACAAAACAAAATAAACCTTAACTAACCTAAAATAACCAAAAATAAACCTAAAATAACCAAAAATAAACCTAAAATAACCTCAAATAACTTAAAACAAAATAAAATAAACCTAAACTAACCTCAAATAACCAACAATAAACCTCAAATAACCTAAAATAACCTAAAACAAAATTATATAAACCTAATCTAACCTAAAGTAACCAAAAATAAACCTCAAATAACCTCAAATAACCTAAAACAAAATAAAATAAACCTAAAATAACCTAAAATAACCAACAATAAACCTCAAAACCCCTAAAATAACCTAAAGCAAAATATAATAAACCTAAACTAACCTAAAATAACCAAAATAAACCTAAAATAACCTAAAATAAACCTAAAATAACCTAAAATAAACCTAAAATAACCTCAAATAAACCTCAAATAACCTAAAAGAACCTAAAACTAAATAAAATAAACCTAAACTAACCTAAAATAACCATAAATAAACCTCAAATAACCTAAAATAAACCTCAAATAACCTAAAAGAACCTAAAACTAAATAAAATAAACCTAAACTAACCTAAAATAACCAAAGATAAACCTCAAATAACCTAAAACAAAATAAAATAACCCTTTCCCTCCCCTTACACCCCTAACACCCCCCCACCATAACCCATAACACAGGGAACAAAGCACCCTTCCATCATTATGCTGTATTTTCCACTTCAATTGTCTCGTGCCATTTTCTTGTACGAGGTGGAGAGAGGGTAAGGCGAGGAGGTCCTGAGAGAGAGAGAGAGAGAGAGGAGAGAGAGAGAGAGAGAGAGAGAGAGAGAGGAGAGAGAGAGAGAGAGAGAGAGAGAGAGAGAGAGAGAGAGAGAGAGAGAGAGGAGAGAGAGAGAGAGAGAGAGAGAGAGAGAGAGAGAGAGGAGAGAGAGAGAGAGAGAGAGAGAGAGAGAGTATTATCACTCAAAAACACTCTTCCATAATATTCTAACACCAGTCTCAATTTTGTTCGTGTGGGTGTATGTAAGAGAGAGAGAGAGAGAGAGAGAGAGAGAGAGAGAGAGAGAGAGAGAGACACACACACTCACACGAGCAGACATAAAAACAGAAAGACCAAGTTTAGCACGAGAAAAAAGAGAATGAAAGAAAATGATAATAAAAAAAAACACTTTCCTAAGATCCCCCTTGCAAGAAAATCGACCATCATTTTATCTCATGTTAAAGAAAATGGGAAAAGAGCCAAATAAAAGTGAATCTGGCGGACGCGTGTCATTCCCTTGCCGCCCTTGGATATGCAGGACGGTCCCTCGCCTTGCCTTGCCCTTCCCTTGCCCTTGCATTGCCTTGTCTCAGCCCCAGGGAAGAGAAACTGCACGAATTTCTAACCCAGCACACTTTTATGGCCATATCTAAAGCTGTGGATTGACCTGTTTGTCTTATTTTACAGCACAAGACCCCGGACGCGTCGCCTACGTGTTGAGAGGGGAGCCTGTATCATGGTTCCTCTCGTTCTCCTTAGGTTGTGACGTAACCGGACGGGAATAGACACTCAAGAGGAAGGACAAGCGTGTGCAAGGAGGGAAGGAAGGTAGGTTTCTGAAGTCTTTTACGCTCTTTGAATATCGTCTTTTATTTTTGTCTATTTTGTTATAAATATATTTTTTTTTTTTTTTCGTGTCCTTTTCGTCCTCCAGTGGAAGTTTTGATAAAATATGTATATATAGATTTTTGTGTCCTAGTTATTCCAAAAGAAGCAGACTGGTTTCCTCTGCCTCCTCCTCCTCCTCCTCCTCCTCCTCCTCCTCCTCCTCCTTTATTGGACGAACTTTCAGTTTCAAATCTGAAAAAGTTATACTCACTCTTTTTAACTCGCTTGTTCGCCCCCATCTAGAATACTGTGTGCAGTTCTGGTCACCTTATTATAAAAAGGACATAGATAAACTAGAAAAAATACAGCGCAGAGTAACTAAAATGATACCTAGATTGCGAAATAAATCGTACGAAAATCGGCTCAAAGAACTTAACTTATTCCCACTAACAAAACGAAGGATAAGAGGTGACCTCATCGAAGTCTTTAAAATCTTCAATGGATTTACGAACGTAGTCCCAGAAAATCTTTTCACGCTAGACCGGTCAAGCTAAACTAGAAACAACGGACTTAAAATAAGCAGGAAACGGTTTGTAACGAACGAAGCAAAGTACTTCTTCACAAACCGTATTGTAAACGTATGGAATGGGCTGCCGTCAGACGTAGTAAACTCAAATACAATAGAATCATTTAAAAATCGCCTCGATAAATATTTCATATCAAATCCCCGGTTGTCACTGTTTATCTCGGAATAATAAATTTATCTCGCGGGCCTCTGAAACTTACTCTCATTGCGGGAAATGATTGCGAGTCGCGTCTACACAACCCCTCCCACCGTCTCAGACAGCCCCGAGTAAACGGTCACTACTACACTTTGACCTGTGACGGGCTGTGGTTCAGTAAGGGCCCTGTCAGTTAGTGACCACCATCGGGATTTATATACCAGGGGTCACTGCTGCAGGGGGCATTGAAGTGCACGGCGTCCTACTTGGAAAGTGCACTACCGCAGTGGATTGAAACGGAGCTGGGGCCTGATTGACTGCTGCCTCCCAAGAAAGCGCCAGGCAAGGCTGCCGCACCACCCCTGAACTTCCACACTGAGCCTACACCAACACTACATTAGACCTTATAACACACACAGATAGCCCCGAGTTAACGGTTACCACTACTACTTTCGACCTGTGACGGGCTGTGGTTCAGTTAGGGTCCTGACAGTTAGTGACCACCATCGGGATTTTAAGGTACCAGGGGTCACTGCTGCAGGAGGCATTGAAGTGTACGGCGTCCTACATGGAAAGTACACAATCCGCAGTGGATTGAACGGAGCTGGGGCCTGATTGACTGCTGCCTCCCAAGAAAGCGCCAGGCAAGGCTGCCGCACCACCCTTGAACTTCCACACTGTGTTCACACCATTACAAAACACACATAACATGACCTATCTATCAAGCACTAAACCTACCCCCACAAACTAGTAGTAGTTAGCCATAGATTACAGCTTTCAACTTTCCTCACAAATTCCATGCAGTTTTTCTATATTGCATGGTATCACTTCTTTTCCGGCCAGCTTCGGCTGGAGGGATGGGTGGGTGGGGAGGAGCCTTCTACTTCCTATCCTTTCTCTCTTATTATCTAGTTAGTGTAGTGTAGTTAAAGCAAACAGTCTTGTAAGGACCTATCGGTCTGTTGCTGTTTGTGTTTCCTTTGTATTCCTTTGTATTCCTCCTCCTCCTCTTCTTCTTCTATCTTGGGTACTTTTTTAAGACAGACAGGGTCATCACCACCAAAGTTTATATTTTCGTGCATGGTTATCAGAAGTGCAAAAGTAGCAATAGCATCAGTAGTAGTAGTAGTAATAGTAGTAGTAGTAGTAGTAGTAGTAGTAGTAGTAGTAAAAGTAGTAGTAGTAGTAGTAGTAGTAGTAGTAGTAGTAGTAATAGTAGTAGTAGTAGTAGTAGTAGTACTAGTAGTAGTAAAAGTAGTAGTAGTAGTAGTAGTAGTAGTAGTAGTAGTAGTAGTAGTAGTAGTAGTAGTAGTAGTAGTAGTAGTAGTAAAGTAGTAGTAGTAGTAGTAGTAGTAATAGTAGTAGTAGTAGTAGTAGTAGTAGTAGTAGTAGTAGTAGTAGTAGTAAAAGTAGTAGTAGTAGTAGTAGTAGTAGTAGTAGTAGTAGTAGTAGTAGTAGTAGTAGTAGTAGTAGTAGTAGTAGTAGTAACAGTAGTAGTAGTAGTAGTAGTAGTAATAGTAGTAGTAGTAGTAGTAGTAAAGTAGTAGTAATGGTAGTAATTCTAGGAGTTGTAGAAGTGGAAAGTCTAGGTTATTATTGTTGTTGTTATAGTTGCGGATGTTATAGCGACAATAATAGCTTGTAGAGTTATCATATTCCTCTCCTTTGTTTGTCCTTTGCTTTTACCTTCAGCTCACAACAATTTATGTAAAAGGAACGAATATGTCACGTGAGGTCAAGGGGAGCTTATCCGCAGCTTAATGTTGGGTCACACAATATCATAAAAGGTCACTGAAAGAAATACTTTATTCATGGACATCATAATAAATATCCTTATATTGATAGTGGGAAAGCAAAGGTCAACATTTAAAAGTCATGTCACGTTATTTCTTTATTTTTCCTTTCTCTCTTAACCTCTTGAGACCCAGAAGGTAATTTCCATTGTAATATGACTACCATTAGACGATTTTTAGTGAATATAAGCAATATTTTAATAGATATGACCTGTTTAGTATCCTTGTCCACTATCTTATCTTGTATATTTAGTTCCTTTTTTTAATTTGATGGCTGACAGCATACGATTTCATATAGCAAAGGAAAAAAGATCTGGTTGTAAAGGGTTGATATACAAATTGGATCCTTTTCGCCATTTCTGTTTTTTTTTTTCTTTTCTTATTTGATTTTTTTCTTATCATTATTTCCCTTCTTGCTTCAGTTCCCCTTCCTCTTATTTGAATGTTTCTCTTCTGCTTCTCCTCCTCCTCCTCCTCCTCCTCCTCCTCCTCCTCCTCCTCCTCCTCCTCCTCCTCCTCCTCCTCCTCCTCCTCCTCCTCCTCACGCCCTCATGTTCCTTTTCCTTGTTTCTTCCCTTCTCGCTACTCCAATTCACAATTTTCCCCTCTTCTTGCTTTCCTTGCTCTTGTTGTCATTTTTGTCCTCCTCCTCCTTCTCCTCCTCCTCCTCCTCCTCTCCTCCTCCTCCTCCTCCTCCTCCTCCTCTTCCTCCTCCTCTTCCTCCTCCTCCTCCTTCCTTTTGCTTATTTTAAATCCGTTGTTTCTAGTTGAGCTTGACCGGTCTAGCGTGAAAAGATTTTCTGGGACTTCGTTTGTTTCTTCAATGGATTTACAAACGTAGTCCCAGAAAATCTTTTCACGCTAGACCGGTCAAGCTCAACTAGAAACAACGGATTTAAAATAAGCAGGAAACGGTTTGTAACGAACGAAGCAAAGTACTTCTTCACAAACCGTGTTGTAAACGTATGGAATGGGCTGCCGTCAGAACGTAGTAAACTCAAATACAATAGAATCATTTAAAAATCGCCTCGATAAATATTTCATATCAAATCCCCGGGTTGTCACTGTTTATCTCGGAATAATAAATTTATCTCGCGGGCCTCTGATACTTACTCTCATTGCGTAAATGATTGCGAGTCGCGTCTACCCAACCCCTCCCACACGTCTCAGACAGCCCGAGTAAACGGTCACTACTACAACTTTTGACCTGTGACGGGCTGTGGTTCAGTAAGGGCCCTGTCAGTTAGTGACCACCATCGGGATTTATATCCAGTGGTCACTGCTGCAGGGGCATTGAAGTGCACGGCGTCCTACTTGGAAAGTGCACTACCGCAGTGGATTGAACGGGGGCTGGGGCCTGATTGACTGCTGCCTTCCCAAGAAAGCGCCAGGCAGGCTGCCGCACCACCCTTGAACTTCCACACTGATCCTACACCAACACTACATTAGACCTCATAACACACACAGATAGCCCCGAGTTAACGGTTACCACTACTACTCTCGACCTGTGACGGGTTTGGACCAGTAAGGGTCCTGTCAGTTAGTGACCACCATCGGTTTAAGGTACCATGGGGTCACTGCTGCAGGAGGCATTGAAGTGTAACGGCGTCCTACATGGAAAGTACACAATCTGCAGTGGATTGAACGGAGCTGGGGCCTGATTGACTGCTGCCTCCCAAGAAAGCGCCAGGCAAGGCTGCCGCTCCACCCCTTGAACCTCCACACTGTGTTCACACCATTACAAAACCACATAACATGAACCTATCTATCAACACTAAACCTACCCCCACAAACTAGTAGTAGTTAGCCATAGATTACAGCTTTCAACTTTCCTCACAAATTCCATGCAGTTTTTCTATACTGCATGGTATCACTTCATTTCCGGCCAGCTTCGGCTGGAGGGATGGGTGGGTTGGGGGAGGCCTTCTACTTTCCTATCCTTTCTCTCTTATCATCTAGTTTAGTGTAGTGTAGTTAAAGCAAACAGCCTTGTAAGGACCTATCGGTCTGTTGCTGTTTGTGTTTCCTTTGTAATCCTTTGTAATCCTCCTCCTCGTTGCAAGGGATTAATTAAGACTAAAAAGCGTGAGTATGAAGAAAAAATTGCAAAGGAATCCAAATCAAACCCGAAAAGGTTCTTTCAATACGTTCGAAGTAAGAAAAACGTCAAAACTAGTATTGGGCCACTGAAAGATAAAAATAACATCTTGGTAAATGATAATAAGAGTATGGCACTCGTACTCAATGCTTACTTTAATGCGGTATTTATTAAGAAGACAAAGCTCCATTACCAGAACCATAAACATGTTTGCGGACTCGAAAGTGATAGATTGGAAATAGGAGAGATAACAGTAGACGAAATATCAAAGTATTTGCAGAAACTTGACCCAGCAAAATCAGTGGGGATGGACGAAATTTCGCCGCGATTACTTCGCGAATGTCACAGTCAACTTTCGCTTCCACTAAAGATTATTCTCAATAAATCGCTAATGGACAAAAATGTTCCTAGTATGTGGAAATTAGCTAATGCTACACCGATATTCAAGAAAGGGAGTAAGAGCCTCGCAAGTAATTATCGCCCAATTAGTCTAACGTCTGTGATTGTTAAACTATTTGAGAAAATATTGCGGGATAAAATAGTGTTTTTTCTCGATGAAAATAACTCAATATTAAACTCGCAGCATGGATTTCGAAATAAGAGATCCTGCTTAACAAACCTACTGGATTTTTTTAATGTCATTTATTCAAACTGGGACGCTAAAATTCCCTCGGATGTAATATACCTTGATTTTCAGAAAACCTTCGATAAGCGACTTTTGACCAAGCTAAGGGCACATGGCTTGGGAGAGCAATTATGTTCATGGATTGGCGATTGGCTTTCAAATCGTAAACAACGGGTAGTAATAAATGGCGAAACATCTGATTGGTTAGATGTTACTAGTGGGGTGCCTCAGGGCTCGGTCTTGGGTCCCACTCTTTTTCTGATATATATCAACGATCTGGACTGCGGACTTGTATCTAAAATATCGAAATTTGCAGATGACACTAAATTAGGCGGTAAAGCATATACTAGAGAAAACTGCGAACTCATACAAAGTGATCTCGACAAACTATCAGACTGGAGTGATAAATGGCTATTAAAATTCAATTCCGATAAATGTAAAGTAATGCATATAGCAACGATAACCTCAATATAACTATCAAATGCAAAAAAAATCGTTAAATGAAGTACAGCAGGAAAAGGATTTAGGTGTCATCATCAGTAATGATCTTAAAACCAGTCCGCATTGCCTAGCTGCCAGTAAAAAGGCGAATATGATGTTGGGCTTTATTAAACGCAATTTTGAACACAAAACTCCGCAAGTAATGACACAATTATACACGTCCTTGGTTAGGCCACACTTGGAATATGCCGTTCAATTCTGATCGCCCTGTTTCGTACAAGACCAAGCAAACTTGGAATCAGTGCAAAGAAGAGCAACCAAACAAATTCCATCCTGCGAAATTCATCTTATGAAGAGAGACTGCGGAAACTTAATATGTTTTCCTTAAAGGATCGTAGAATCCGTGGGGACTTGATAGAAACCTTTAAGATCCTAAAAGGATTTGATGTCATTAATCAAGAGAACCTATTCGAGCTTTCAATTCAAGTGACAACAAGAAATAATGGTTTAAAACTAAACGGTCAACGTTGCATCTCCGTAAAAATTATTTCAATGTGAGAGTCGTTGATCGATGGAACAAGTTACCAGCAAATGTTGTCGAAGCCAGCACAATAACTACATTTAAAAACAGGCTTGACGTGCACTGTAAAGTAAATGGGTATTGATAGTGCCATGCGAATTCATATTTAGTCCCCCGGATCGATTAGTTGTAGTGGTAGTGGTAGTTGTAGTTAGTATATTTCATACCCTATTTTCTGCACTACGAAACTTCCGTGTTTTCCCATCTTCTTTAAGGACATGGTATCATTTTCCAACTGTTTTCTTACAAGTAGTTGATAGTTAGTAGTATATAGTTCATCAGATACCCTCGTCATGGACCAATAGGTCTCCTGGTGTCTGTTATTCCTATGTAATCCTATGTAATCCTCCTCCTCCTCCTCCTCCTCCTCCTCCTCCTCCTCCTCCTCCTTTCCCCCTCCTCCTCCTCCCCCTCCTCCTCCTCCTTTCCTCCTCCTCTGCATTCTCGTCTTATCATTAGTTTGCCTTCCCTTGATATCCGGTACACCTTTAATCACACAAACACACACACCACACACACACACCCCACCACACCACACACCACACAACCACACACACACACACACACACACACACACACACACACACACACCACACACCCCACACCACACACACACACTAATCACCCCGTAATCTATCTTATTTCTTTACTCATTAACTCACGACGCGTATAAGCACTCTCATTTTCCCTCCTTCGCCTCTTCCACCCAAGGCTCCTACACCCACACACTCCACCTTCCTCTCCTCTCCACACGCTGCCACATAACCATCCCTCTTCCATCCTATTCTTCCACACCCCTTCCACTACTCACTCCCTCCCACTCACTCCCTACACCCACATCCTTGCACTTCCTTCGTTATCCCTTCTCTTCTATCATCCCCTTCTTACCCCAACCAACACAGCACCCCCTCCCCCCCACGGCACCTCCCTCCCCCCTCCACCCCAACCACCCTCCCCTCCCTTCCTCCCTCTCCCCCTTACCTCCACCTTCGTCCACCTCTCACGTTAATTAGGACCAGCTTCTCGGGGCTTAAGGAGGTAATTAAGTCGATGGATATTAAGAGCGCAGAGGCCTCAAGCTGATCACTCATTTAGGATTAATCATGGTTTAATCTCGACGTGGGCAACGCATCGATTTATCATAGATGGCAGAATGGACATGATTAAATTTCCCCTTATAATACAGATAAAGCCTAAGGAAGTAGGACACACAAAAAAAAGCCTACAGGTACTATAGGCTCAAATAAAAAATAAAATAGATAAATAGATAAACATAAGATAAATAAATGAATCAATATAAAAATAAAACAAGAAGCCTATAGTATAATGGTGTGTCTGAATCACTATGACCATGAAGGAGGCGTTGGAAAGCCGGAAGGAAGGGGGGGGGGGAGCGCCGACCCCTAGGTGTTGTAATCTACTTCAAAACAATGCAGCAATACTTCACGTCCTGATCTACGTTTATGATTGATACTGCTGCATGAATCTGAATAGCAAGCAAAGGTGTGTGTGTGTGTGTGTGTGTGTGTGTGTCTGTGTGTGTGTATGTGTATGTGTCTGTGTGTGTGTCTGTGTGTGTGTGTGTGTGTGTGTGTGTGTGTGTGTGTGTGTGTGTGTGTGTGTGTGTGTGTGTGTGTCTGTGTGTGTGTGTGCGTGTGTGTGTGTGTGTGTGTGTGTGTGTGTGTCTGTGTTGTGTGTGTGTGTGTGTGTGTGTGTGTGTGTGTGGGGTATGTGTGTGTGTGTGTGTGTGTGTGTGTGTGTGTGTGTGTGTGTGTGTGTGTGTCTGTGTCTGTGTCTGTGTGTGTGTGTGTGTGTGTGTCTGTGTGTGTGTGTTGTCTGTGTCTGTGTCTGTGTCTGTGTGTGTGTGTGTGCGTGTGTGTGATGCTTCAGGCTATGCACCGCCACTTGTTATAAAACCCAGCTCACTAGATATCAGTGGAAAAATGCAAGAACTCACTAATTACACGCAAAAAGTATCTAATGAGACTGAAACTTTTATAATGCATCTTTATGTCAACATTTTTCCACTGGTATTTGTCGTGATGTTTTTTCTTGGACTTCGGTTGTAATAAAATGCAACGATTATTCCTCCAAATTGCAGAGCCGCTAAATGGTCGCCGTCCGAGGCTTTGATCCTGCTGATAAAAACATGCAGATAGTCTTCTTTACTCATCATCCTGCACAAGGACAGCACATCCCTCACACACCTCACAGCACACACCCCTCAAACATCCCTCACACATCTCACAGCATACATCTCACAACACACATCTCTGACAACCCTCCCCACCACATCTTTCCACCTCATCTTCTGTCCTCTCGATCTCCTCTCTCCACTGTCTCCATCTCCTCCCACTGTCTCCCTCATGCTCTCCTGTTTGGTTCCTGCTCCTCTCTACATAGCCATACAGTCTCCACTTTGCCCTTCATTGTATCATGTTATGTGTCTTAATTCTCCATTTTTACCCTTACCTCAGCGAAATAATCATCTTCATCTTGAATTGAGTGTATCAGTCTCTAGTCCTTTTTTCTTCTGCACCATGCGCCCCGTACATCAATACTCTGTCTCAATACACGTTTATTCGCTAAGACAGTCTATTACTCATACACCGACACCAGAATCCAGTCTTCTCCCATGCCTCTATCACTCTCTTTTCAAATTCATTTTCTGAGAGGAGGTCGAGATGCATCACTGTCTCACGCCAATACGTAGCCTGTCACGTACAATTGTGGGCCCGTCACCTCAGACCAAGACACATGATAGTACTATACCCGCCATCGCACTGCCGGCCTTGGAAGTACTTATTTCAGACAAAGAGTGAGAAGAATAACTATAATAGATTAATACCACGTACTTTTTACTGTGTGTGTAGTCTCTTTAGGGAAATGTTAAGCTTACATCCGGTAACTATGGGTGGTGTCCGCAAAGTAAGTGATTGTAAAATGCCGATATGTGGAATATAAGTTTGATATCGATTGGTAGATAGATAGATAGACCGAGGTGAAAAGATATAGTAGGTGTCAATAGGTAGATCGGTAAAAGATGGAAATAGCGGGATATACAGTAGGTATGCCAATATATAAACAGCCCAATAGACAAAAATCACAGTTATCACTCTGTCCTCAGTCCTAAGTGATGGTTTCGTGACTTTACTCCCACAAAACGTAACACTTTGACCACAACAGCGTAACAGAGGAGTGACAAGACACCTCCCGAACTAAATTAGCCCACCCACCTTTCTATAATATCTTACAGTCTTCTTTATATAGGGACTGGCAACTAAGCGGACTTTTTGTTGTTGTTTTTTCCTTGGCCAGTCCTTTGTGATGTAAAAAAAAAAAACTGCAGGTCACCACCATGTGCACCACCACCACCACCTTCCCTCTCTCCCCACACACACCTTGGCGAAATATGTAGTCATTTTAATCTTGAGTTGAGTAAATCCGAGTCTCGCAACATGCTATGCAATGCGGAACGTGCCAGACCACACCCCGGGCAGCAATACCAGTGCGAGGTTTTGCTGCAACGCCTGGAAGACCTACACGATCGCTGTTCCTTTCCATCTTCCGTAAGACACGCACGACGGAGACGATAAAAGGGAAACCCAAAAAAAAAACCGGGACCATTATAGCGAAACGAGACCCTGAAGTTCGTGACTCTCTCCGCCAAGAACACATTTACACGTACGCGGTTTTCATAATGTTGTTGATTGATCGTTGACTGACAATGGAGATTACCAAACTATTGATTAGAAAGTCTGGTGAAACTGCAATCATTTACTCCGATGAATCTTGAAAATAAATGTTACAATTATATATTTTAATAGAGTAATATTCAATGTGAAGCTGCAGCGGAAAACTGCACTAGAGAATTGTTTGTACCTTACACTGAGCCCTGACGTCACATCCGCAGGAAAAGTCACGGGTGAGAAAAATGGTAATTGATATGTTGTAAAATGTTATGAGTGGTTAAAGGGGAAGGCACAGGAGGGCTATAAATATATCACATAAAGGCCACTCATGCGACCCGGGCGTGGAAGGTGGGATGTCACGGCGGGGAGAACAAGTCAGGAAAGGCGAAGCGGGTGCCGAGGGAGAATGTCAGACACTCGTGGAAAAATAATAGGTCAAGCCAGGAACGGGTAAAGAGAATCAGGTCCAGCCTCCCCATGTACTGACTGTCTTGATTACCATTTCGTCTTACGTAAGCAGGGTAGAACAAGAAGTAATGCGGTCAAGCTGGAAAAGCGTAGATTTAAAAAGGAAATAGGGAGAAACTGGTTCACAAATAGGGTGGTAAATTATTGGAATGGACTCAGTCGTCAGGTGGTCAGTGCGGAGTCAATAGAGAGCTTTAAAAGGAGTCTGGATAAATTCATGGATGGGGAAGGGAGGTGGATGTAGGTAGTGTTAAGTAACAAGAACTACCTCGTGTAGGTCTCACGGCCTCTTGTACCTTCCTTATTTTCTTATGCTCTTCTTATGATCTTATGTTCTTACTCACCAAGGCTGAAGAGGGCTTGGCCGCTGCGAGAGGAAGGACACTGCCGTCCATTATATATTTTTTTATTTGTATGTACAGCAGGGTTTTCATTGCCCACATGTTTATATTATCTTTTATTTGCTTTAGTACTTAAGTTCATTCCCTCATGTCTGTTTATTATTTTGTTGTTGTTTTTCCTGTATGCCTTCGGGTGAAAATTAGATTAGTAGTAGTAGTAGTAGTAGTAGTAGTAGTAGTAATATTATTATTATTATTATAGACTGTGAAGCTGGATGGACGGACTGAGGACTCAACAAAATTTAACTCAATAAAGGAATATAGTGAAAGAATTATGCACGGTGTATTTTGTGAAGTCATTCCAGACCTTTATCACCAAAATGTTGTCATTGCAGCAACTATGAGGGTCAGAATAGATATGATAGATAATGCCGCTCACTGCTTCATAGGCGTGTAAATTGAATCTTCCATTTCCCAGTATAACTCTAATGATCATAAAACGTAAATCATAGTCTTCACGTTCGAGTAATATTTGAAAATCTAATAATAAAACCTTTGACTGGATTCGTGCTTTAGATCTAATAATGCTAAGGACAAAATAAATTTCTGAGAACTGAAATTGAATAATATCATTAATTTCTTATCAAACGCTCGTCTGTCGCCCTCCACGCAGCAAATTAGGTCATCGCGCACAGGACACTTGGCTCTCAGACTTATAAATGGTGTGTTATATTATATCCGCAGGTTACAACTCATCATGCCATTTTTATTGAATAGAAGGGTATGTAATTCATCGAAGTTAGATATATGGATTCTATAATCGATTAGACTGTATTATGTTTCTTTATATCTATCCATCCATCTACTCATATCTAGTTCTATCCCCATCTATCGATTTATCTGTCTGTCTACATATACAGTAGATAGATAGATAGATAAGAACATAAGAAAATAACGAAGCTACAAGAGGCCGCGAGACCTACACGTGGTAGTTCCTGTGACAGATACATATAGATAGATATAGATAGATAGATCACATCATATCCGATCATAGAAGCAGGCCGCTCATCAAGCAAGGTGTCAGGCAAGGATGACAGGTGTTGCGTGAGCGAGCTTCCCGCCGGACGCTGATCAGCCTCATCACGCGGGCAAGATTGACGCGGCGCTCAAAAAAGGCAGCAACCCAGACGCTTCCTTGGAGATTATCGTCAGTCACTAATATTACCCTCCCAGGGGATCATGCAAACCTCGGATATGTTTTCTCTCTGTCATTAATGCCTTCACGCCCAGATATTTCCTTTGCTATAAAAAAAATCGTATGTAGTTAGCCATAAAATTACGAAAAGTAACTGAATATACCCAATTAGTTAGTCGACAAGGATACTAAACAGGTCATATCTATAAAATATTGCTTATAGTCACTAAAAATCGTCTAATGGTACCCAAATTACAATGGAAATTACGTTCTGGGTCTCAAGGGGTTAATGCCTTCCGCTGTCTATGCCTTCAGGAGAAATGAAA
>JACEEZ010019012.1:321734-324234 GCA_016584305.1 Chionoecetes opilio
TTTCTGTTCTCCATTCTCTCTATAGACTCTATAGACCTTCTCCTTCATTACAGACTTCCATTCTCTCTTGTCCCATTCTTTCACTTTTCTTCATATTTCTTCATTTGTAGTATTGCCCAGATCTCCTTCTGCTTCCCCTATCTGCTTCAAGTCTTTTCCAAGTTCTCATCCATTTACTTGTCTTTTAATATTATGTAACTTCTACTATAATTCTTAACAAATCATTTCCATTTTCTTTCACACAATAATTCAGATATTTCCCTTGCCCCTCCAGTATATAGTCTAGCCTTCATGGTTGCTGCTCCAATCTCTCCTCTCAAAGTCTCCCGAGCATAGCTATAATAATCAGCTCATAATATCATTATGTAGACGCTGTTTTCTGTCCTTTGAAGTTGTTCTGTTTCCTTTTTTGTCAGGTCTATTACATTGACTCCACATAATATTGATGGCCATGCAATGCTCTTCCAAAAAGTCTTCGCCATCAATTGTCTTGCACAGCCTTGCTTCATCACAGGCCTGTTATATTGGCTCAGTTTCTCGCCTTCTCCAACATTACTATCTTCTGCTTCTTAATATATTCCTTATATGCTTCTATAACAATATGTTCTATTATGATATTATTAAATGTTATGATTTTAAACGATCTTTGGATAAAGCTGGGACCATACACACCCATCTTCTTGCTCAAGGGGGATAGTAACATTTTGCAGTGTCAGCGAAAAATCATAGGTGCTTGAGCGAACCTATTATACCTTGATGTAAAGTGATTTTCCCGTTTCGGCTGCCCATTACTGACACCCCCCCCCACCACACACGCACCACACACACACACACACACACACACCACACACACACACACACACACACACACACACACACACACACACACACACACACACACACACACACATATACACACACACACGCACACACACACATACACACGCACGCACACACATGCACAAAACAACACACACACCACACCACAACACACACACACACACACACACACACACATACACACACACAAACATACACACACACATACACACACACATACACACACACACACATACACACACACGCACAAACAAACACATACACACACACATACACACACACACATATACACACACACGCACAAACAAACACACACACACACACACACGCACACACACACACACACACACACGCACCATACACACACACACACACACACGCACAACAAACACATACACACACACACACACACACACAACACACATACACACAACACACACACACACGCACAAACAACACATACACCCCACACACACACAACACAACACACACACACACACACACACACACACACACACACACACACACATCGTCAGCATCAGCCTAACCCATGAAGGGAGGGGGGCGTGTAGTGCGCCAGTATTTATGAGTGTTGCAACGACCTCGCTCATCCCCGGCGAGAACATTTGAGTTAATTGGCTGCAGAATAGCCAAATGCGAGCTTAGGATGCTTGCACTTGTAATTCAGAGCAGCTTAGAGTAGTGACGATGAAGGTTTTGAAATATCGGCGTTATTACATCATGAAGATAATGATTTTTCATATTTGTTTTGCTATTTTCGTCTTTGTTAGAGTGGTGAGAATGATTAGGCGTGTAGCAACTCGCTAACAAAATTGTACGATATGAAAAACATCCTACGCTTCATAACGACAAGAATTTCATGATTTCAAACTGATCCTTTGTGTTAGATTTAATGTGATTTAAAGAGAGAGAGAGAGAGAGAGAGAGAGAGAGAGAGAGAGAGAGAGAGAGAGAGAGAGAGAGAGAGGAGAGAGAGAGAGAGAAAAGAGAGAAGAGAGAGAGAGAGGAGAGAAGAGAGAGGAGAGAGAGAAGAGAGAGAGAGAGAGAGAGAGAGGGAAAGAAACAACACAAAAAAAACTCATTTTATCGCGAGAGGCACGAAAACCACCCTATGGCAAAGCGGCGTCACAACAAAGAACGGGACGCGAACCCTGGGCACCCTGGATCTGTGCCTGCAGTGCGAAGGTTCCTGAGGCAAAAAAGGGATTAGACCAGATAGGCAGCGTTCTGTACAATTCTAAAAAATGCTAAAATCAGGAGTCAGTTGGACGAGCACGCGTAAGCACTTAGGGGTGAAGGCTTTTTTTTCTCTCTCTCTCTCTCTCTCTCTCTCTCTCTCTCTCTCTCTCTCTCTCTCTCTCTCTCTCTCTCTCTCTCTCTCTCTCTCCTCTCTCCTCTCTTTCTCTCTCTCTCTCTCTCTCTCTCTCTCCAATACCTCAACGCTTAAGAACACAACATACAAACAAGACTACCCATTACTGATACACACACACACACACACACACACACACAAACACACACACACAAACTACCATTACATACACACACACACACACACACCACACACACACACACATTCAAGTCCATTCCACCGAAGTGTTCCGTGGCCACTCTGATTTACCTGTGACAGTGGTGAATG